>KZ062359.1:70675-84279 GCA_002091835.1 Anopheles maculatus
GATGGGGGGGGGGAACTTTCTACCAAACAACATTGTCTGGTCACTGAAGACTCAACGCAGCAGAAACAATGCGGTAGTTAATTTTCCATTTCACTACACCATTCGCCCTCCCGCACGCTCTCTGTGCACGCTTAATAAAGCTCCCTGCAAACCATACTTCATCACGATGGATGTACTTTCTCGAGTAATGGATATCGTGCAACGGGCCGGCACGAGTGCTATTAGTACTTGCGAAACCTTAACGAAACTTGCCGGTGCGCTGTTGTAAGAATGTGCTCGCTATATTCTTCTGTCTTGCCAGAACGGAAAAGTTACCCATTACCTGCGAGGTATAACTGCGCCAGGGTACACCGGTAGTTGGTCGGCAGCGTTCGGGCACCAACAGCACGAATAACATCATTAATTTGGTGTACGTTGCCTTGTTTTGTGCCGTTCATTTACATTCTTTTCTGCTTTTTTGATTACTGTTTTTCCAGACAATCCTTTTCCAGAGCATGAAGCAGCAAAACTTTCCGTCCGAAGATATTTTCACCATTCGCCCGGTGCGTCTGTGAAGCACGACGGATAGAGTGCGGAGTTGTCTTACACGAGCGTTTACCAGCAGGGAAAGGAACTATGTTTGTGCTTCCTGCTAGATCACATTGATTCCGTAATTTAGGATTGTAGAAATCGAACCACGATGCAGATGCATTCGATCGCATATCTTGCTGTGGCATTTTCTTTGTGAGGACTGTGCCTGTAGTGTTGTGGGAAATCGATCGAAAGAGGTAAATTAATAGCTAGCATCTTAAAGTGATTGTGGTTTTGTCGGTGGATTTGCCTATTTGTGTTTGTTTAATTGTGATATCGTCTGTCTGTTCAAAAATCATTGTAAACTTTTCCTGTTATCCTGCTTACAGTGAGAAATGTGACACAGCAGTTACCACGTCATGAATATTGAATGAAATGTGGTAAAAGTTTGCACGGGGCGTAGAGAAAAGTTTCCCCCATTAAGGATTTATGTAAAGGACTTTTTGCTAGACTTGTAAATGGGCAAACGATGGGTAAGCTGTGTTTTAACAACCCAACCGGGAAGGATGGTTGTTGTTGTGGAAAGATTCTATCGCTTTCTTACATCCCGTGTTTCGGTTCTTTTTTTCATTCCTTTAGTTTCGTTGTTTGTTCATTTGTGGTGCTTCAAATCCTTTTTCGAGTGTGGTTAATCACAATCAATTATGTATTTAACTATTTTTTCCCTCTTCAGTTTTTATATAAGACACTCCGGCCCTACCGCGTGAAAGATTGGCGTCGGTAACAGCTCGGCCACTGTATCGTTACATTATTTGACACTAAAACATTTTTTTATTCAGATAATTAGGTTTTAAATTAATTCAGCAGAAATCTGGTTTACACGGCAATAATTTGAGAAACAATTCCTTTTTTCCTTCGCAGTTTCCTCGTAAATGTAGAGGACTTTGTAGAGGACAGGACAGAACTGTTAACATGTTACAAGAATAATAAACATGAATAAATTAACTATTTTTATCATAGCGAAAAAAAAGTCATTCCCAGAACCTTGAACATGCATTATAAAGTCCAGTTAGATGTATTTATGAGTTTCGTAACATTTAATGTGAAAACAAAAAACATTATGCAAACGAGTCTTTGTAGCAAATGCGTTTTGTTGCAGAAAATAAATCGAATGTCCGCTTGTGAGGGACATTATGCGTCATAAAGTCTCGATGAATAATGTCGTTGATGTCTGTAAGTTATAAATCCTTTTCTTGAAATGTGCAGCTCGGGTAAGAGTATGGAAGTATGCAAAAGAGAGACGAAACAATTGCATAATTAGGTTTGAAGTATATTCACATATACGATACATTTACGAAATTTAAAAAAAGTCAACCGAATCAACCATATAAATATTACTCTGAACATAATTTTAAGCCAAAGATTATGATACACTTTTTCAAATGACTAGCAACTAACAAAATCAATGACGCAAGTGTGTGGGGAAAGTGTGAAAATCGATAAACGTACAAACTAAGGCTTCCAAAAACTAGTGCAAATACTGCTAAAGTCAGCTTTCGGTTTTGTTCATTTTCTATGATTATGCAATCAACCATTCTACTTATCGCTACCATTTTTATCGCTTTTCTGATTTGCATTTTGAATCATGAAACAGAAATTATCGCCCAAAGGCAAATTGAACGTGAAAAATCTACCTCATTTTCTTTTCTCGCCCTCCTCCCTTCTCTATCTCGTTCCCGTTCGTTCGTTTTGGATGTTTCTGATCTTTATGCACTTAGTGGTGTCGCCTGAATTCCACCGGGCGTTATTTCAAGCAATCTTTTGCAATGGTTTAAGGGTACGTGGGATTTCTTTTTTCACAACGGCTTCGTCCGTGCAGCACTTGTGGAAAGAATTTAAAATATTTACGACACTAAATTTTCTTACCCGATGAGTACCTTTTTCCACACCATTGCGTTTCTTTCACAGTGGTCCCGTTCTGTGGAACAATGAAACTTTTGGAATCTTACCATTCCAAACATCCAAAGAAAGAAAGAAAGAAAAAAATGGTCCAGGTACGGGTACACCATGCCACAATACTCATTGCAAGGATAAGCTTTTACACCTTGAATAAACAATCATCTTTTGTTAAGGCACGAGATGCCGCCCGGGCACGTTTACCTAATGACAATTAAAATGGAAAATGTTGATTTGGGATTATAGTGGATACCCTTTTATTTGTGTTCTGTATATTGTGTGTGTGATATGAAAAATTAAAAATGTATTACATATCGTTAGGATTGTATAGAAAGGTGAAGCGTTTATTGAATCGAAAGAAAATAATAACTCGTTTTCATTTAAATTAACATTATACGAGCTTCGTGCTTTTATAGTAAGTACATGCTATAAATACGACAATAATAATAGAAATTATCGTAGCTCCCACAGCTGTTCTGCTGTAAGTGTTCATCGGACGATAATACTTTGGTTTCAGCGCAGTAGAATTATTAACAAAATCTACAATAATGGTTATCTGATAATCACAGTAGCAATCAGCTTCATGTGTTACTATTGAATTATGTGGAAAATGTTCAAGAAAATCTTGAGACGCGTTCACGACTAACGATCCACCTTTCATTGTTTTCAATTTGCAGATGGATATGTCATAACTAACACTCGACCCATAGTTAGTTCGCAAATCGACGAGTACATTGTATTTTGTTGATGCCCAATGTATGTGTTGTACTGCACGGTTGGATGTCGTAGTACAGTAGATTGTGACATTAAGTATACCATCTTTGTAACGGCCATCCGAACGAATGCACCGGCCATGGAGAGGATTTAGACGTTGAAAAACAGTTGAATTTAAGTCATTCAATTCCAGCACACTCACGTTGGCATCGCTGTACTCAAATATGGCAGGAATCCTTTTAGGATACGTCACGCAAATCGTGCGCACCAACGAAACCCAGATGGCCAACCACAGGAAACTCGTAGTATGTGTCATGATAAAGATTTACGTGCACTATGTTCGAGCCTTCAACATCGCACTGACTCGCTGAACTAATGTGCAGCTAAGGAAAATATAGTTTGAAGAGATTTCGGCAAACTGTAACAAGTAGTTTTATCTTAGAATGAACAAAGAAACAACAAAATATCAATAGTAGCTAGTGACATTATATTGATTGCCTTATAGAAAAAAAAGACGTAAATGTGCAACACTTTTCAATGGAATAAAATGTGCTTCGCGATAGATATCGAAGCATTAACATTGCATAAAGTATTACCCAATTTGTTTGAAAGCAATGCGGAGGAATATAAATTACTACCATAATCCTGGTAAACTCATTTGCACCATCGACCAGCGATAAAAAGGATGCAGCGAAAATTGCTCTGCGGTTAAGGTGTGTGCTCTAGCTTCGTTGTCTTTATCCCACAACATTACCACAGTATTGTTGGGGGCAAGATAGAAAAAAAGCGTACCCACTGCGTTGTGTAGCTGGTGTAACAAAACAGATTTTGTTACCATACATTAGCGGGTGCGCTTACAATGGGAAAAAATAAGGCGTGCGCCAGGGCATGGCTTTCTTCACTTACCGTATTGCATTAGGAGCGCATGGACACGTACGGTGTCATTTGTTTTGGAGCAATGTGGTGAAATGGAAGTTGCAACGAAAGTTCGGTTGATAAGGTCACAATCCTTGAAACTGCAGCAGCCACAGTGAACAGTGAATGAAGATATCCATGCTGTGGGTAAGTTATGGAATTTAAAATCCGTGCAAGTGGAATGAATGGTTCGATCGTGGAATTGAATTGTAAATAAATGTATACATGAATTTTACGTACGAACGCCCGCAGCTATACGAACCGCCCACACTAATGGCGAAAGGAATGTGTTCCACCGTCGACAAGGGACATAGTTTAATGCTTCTGCAGTTTGTCACTGTACATTGTTTTAGTTCTGTTTTATTGTCTTGTTTTTCAAACAGCCGTTAAGCTGTAAATACAGTAGCCACGTTTAATTTCCTCTTGCTCTCTCTCTCTCTTTCTCTCTCGATTGACAGAAACTTTCGACAGCAGTGTGTGTTTCATGAGATCGTTAGAACATTTTACAATTTTCACAGCTGCCATTGTCCGGTAAGGGCAAACGTAGAACGGCGGGCTAAGGTTTTACACCATGTAGGACATTTAAAACCGTATGAACATACGTGATCTTTGACTGATGCCACAAAACAAACATCCTGAACCTGACGCGTCACAAAGAGGAAAGCGGCGGACAAATAAATTCGTAAAATGAGAATGTAGTATGAAGCACATCCCCGCACAGCAAACCTCAAACACACACACACACGCGCTACACAAGAGTCCTTTTTGAACGATTGCAGTCATTCCTCCGCATTGTTTGCCGAAAAGTCAGTCGATTCAGCTCACCAAAAAGTGAATCAAAATGAACCCCTATTTTCCACCAACGGGTTTTCCCGCGGTGGTGGAAGGTGTGTGTAACGAAGTGGAAAAGTTTTCAATTTTCACGAACCGGAAAGCGTATGAGCGGAGTATTTTGAAGAGTGAAACGGTCGAAGTAGTCGTGGCAGTGGTGCCGTAGTAAAACTCTCCCTGCAAAGGGGCTCGTAAAAGGAAACGGCCCGGAACGGTGGAACGCGAACGGTCAGCTACTAGAGAAGTGCCCGGTAGCGTACATGCAATCCCTTAAGGCCACTACCTTTCGACGAGCGTACTTTCAAGCACATGCCAGTGTGGTGAGGGCTAGGTAACATTGGGCAATATTTCATGGGTTAATTTTTGGGGAAGTTTTGTCGAGTACGGTGAAAGCTCATCTTACCACAGGGACGTTTCGATTTAACACGCTCATGTTAGTACAGCCGAAAGTTCTATCAGACTGCTAGTGTACAATGTTTTTTGTGTGGATGCGGTTCTGTTGTACCTACGTGAACGCAAGGTAGCGGCTAGCGAGATGCTTCACCGATAATTTGGCATGAGAACGGGCACGGTTCGAGCAGTGTTTACGTGTGCAATGATTTGTGTCGGATTTGTTTGCTATTGGCGAAAGATCGGTATCAAACTTCGAACGAGCAAGCTCTCGCTACACAATCGTGTCGTTGAATAGGGTTTTAATAAAATACATTTGCTTCGGGGTTTATTGTCACATCTATGTAACTTCATCATTGTTTCATTATGGTTCATTGTTAAAATTTTTATTGAAAATTTACAACATTTTTTTCATAGCCATCTCAGTCATATTACCAAGTAGATCAGCAATTAGGACGTAATTAGTTTCGGTGTGGCTGGTAGGAATTATTTAAAACCTAAAGCACCTTGCAGATGGTGGCTTTACTGAAGTTACTGAAGCAAGTATGTATCGTATTTTCTTTCAGCTTTAAGCAATTAGTTAAAATTTGTCCAACCTATGTGTGGCTCGGTAAGCTGTGGCTTCTGTTTTGAAAAGAAGGATTACTTACTACTGGTGAAACATATGCGGCACTGTTGCGTCATCATCATTATCGGCATGTAGCAGCGTTATGACCTTCGAGCGGTGCGTCATGCAAGACTTTGCGTGACCTCATTTTAGCTTTTTTGCTCAAGGCTTAATGAAGAACAGTGTGATGAATTAATTACACGTTTATGCACAAGTTTCTCACTATGTGTCAGTAGGTTTGTATTTGTGGCTTAATCTTAACTCTAAAATTTTGTTATTCTTTGCTTCTTATATTTTCTGTACAATATGGCGAAACATTAGCTTGCTGAACTGGATAAAAAATGCATTAGAAAATTATAGTCAAGTTCGTTCCGAAACACTCGAATAATTGGTTCGGCTCTGACCACATATTGTGAGTATGCACTCGAAATTTTCTCACATTTTCTACTCCATTAAACGCGTTTTCTTGCATGAATAAAACGATTGCCAAAAGAAATCGATTCCTATGCCGAGTCGGGTAATGTAAGCCGCAGGTAGCAAAAGTCGAATCAATTGAACATTTGGTGAAATAAATCATGGCTGTGTTGAAAGGCGAATCGTTGATCGTCCTTTTTTCATAGCTCATTGGTTTTGAAGAATTAAAGCACTTTAGGTCGATATTGGGAAATAGGTCGCGTTAACGCTTGTTAAAGATTAAGGACTAGTGCAAATAAAATTTGGCAAGTGTTTTCAATGCGTAATCATTAATAAAAGAACAGGGATTGAATGGTTCTAGTATTCCTAGAGCATTTTAAGTTTGTTTCCCAAATTTTGAGTTTATTGTGAATAAAAGGAGAATTTTATGAACAAATACGACCAAGCATCAGCATCAGCAAAACAATGCGCAACGATCGTGCAGTCAGGGAAGATATTTCTTGCAAGCACACCATTTTGCACGTGGGCAGCATACGATAGCTATTCATGCACTAATTAGCTCGTTTTTCAATTGAATAATAGAATAGAGCCAATCGAACGAGGACATCAACAGTGTATATATCCACACGGATGTGAAAATCTATACGACTGTGAGTATTATTGTTCAGCTCAGTGGATGTCAAAAGAGCTTTCAGAGGTTTTATTTGGAGGATATTGGAGTTTTAATCAAATTATACCGGAAGTTTGAATAATTTGTTACCTCATAAAATTGATACGTAATACATTTATTATTTTCATATTCTGACAAAGACATATACTGATTCAATTCTCAACCTTTCTACTTCCACGATACATATGAATGAACCATTTTGTATACAAAATAAACATAAACGAAACACTTGCTGACCCCTGCCCGGAAGGAATAGTACGAGCGAAGAGTTGTGTTTTGTTATCGTTTCCCAACGGAGCAGTGATCTTTCTGTATAAAGCTGGTAGGCCCACCAAAAGTGCACTTCTGCCTTTTTCATGGTTGACCACAATGACGATAGGCGGATGCAGCGTGGGGAGGGGGGAGGAAAACACTGTAGGTTTATTACACTTACCATCGCTGAAATGGCGGAAAGGCTAGCCATGATCCCACGAAACGGATGGAACCTATTGAATTGTGATGGAAAATCTACTGCAGAGCACTCGCTCGCTTATTTGCTCCATTAACTTTTCCCATCGGTACCGATCGATACAAACAAGCTCAGTCCAAACGCCGCGAGCTAAACAATGGCGAAATACGCGAGCCACTGGCATCAGAATGGGAGACACACACCGGTACGGTTATACATTTTATGGCAAAGCTATTGATTTTCTCCCTAATGCACTTACACAGTCTAGTTAATGATACTTTTCTAGGAATGATTCGGCATATAGTCTGAACACTATGGTGTTCAGTTTGCTTAGAGTGTAAGTTGAAATTATTTCGTTGTTGATCGTAATGTTGTATTACGTTGTATAATGGTGTTAAAAGAAAAGTGTTATACCCGAAGGCTACGCAACAGTCGTTGGTTTTGCTTCCTTTTTATCACATACCTCCCAAAAAAATCCTTTTTATCCCATTCATTCAAAAGAAATAGATGCGTTCATCGAACATATTTAAAATATATCTTTCGTCTCAATTTCTTACAAACAACGAATGGTGTTTAATAATTACGATCGGTTAATTGAAATCGAGAAATGATGATCGTTCCTTTATGACTTTAATACCTTTATGCTTTGATTTGATGTTGATTTAAAAAAGGGATTAAGATTACGAAGGACAACTTCGGCCGGTTACCTTTTTATCCGATTCAACAGAAAAGGGACTTGAAATGGGCCTAGTGAAGCAGCTTGATTTAATTCGGGTGTTAATTTGACGAGGGTTATTAAAACGATAGTCTCTCAAAATCCTCCCAAAACGCGATGCCGTCAAAGTAAGAACCACCCATTACGTAAATAAGTCTGCTGAACAATCACAATATGATTTCAAAACAAGTGGATATTGCTATGAATTGAAGTAGATTTTTCACGTAAGAACAGCTGCTTCCTTGACGTAGTAGGAAGGATGCCTTTTTCGGACCATGCCATGTAATGAAATATAGAGACAATGTTGAAATCTAATGCCAACAAATTGTTAATTTGACCCTTGGTCGTACTCTTACTTTTTTACTTATCAGGCGCTACAATCGCTTCGCGGTCTTGGTCTGCTGCAACAATCCTCGATACCGCTCACGGTCTAGTGCCGTCGTCTGCCAATCCAATATCCCAGCCGTTCTGGTGGACACATCCACTCCATCTCAGTTTGGGCCTACCACGCCTCCTCTGTCCATGTGGACGACTTCGAAGGTGCGATCACCTATCTGTACATCTTCTTCTTCCTTGGCACTACAACCTCGTGAGGTATTGGTCTGCTATTGCTAGCTCTCTATGACTTAGTTTTACCCGTAGCTGGATAGTCAGTCCTGCGTACGGGGAGGCGGTCCGCCGGGATTCGAAGCCCGGTCGTGCCGTGTGAAGACCGGCGCCGTTATCGTGTATACCGGGCCGCCCCAAGATCTGTACATCACCCCTGTGTAAATCAGTGTTTGTTAGAAGGGTCCCTGGTGATGCCACCATTATTTTGGTTTTTGCTTTGCATTTTGGTTTGTGACGCATGTTCGATCCTTTGGTAAGTTTCTGCTACATAGGAGAGCCTCAAACCAATGATGTCTATATCATTCCTTGGCACTACAACCTCGTGAGGTATTGGTCTGCTATTGCTAGCTCTCTATGACTTAGTTTTACCCGTAGCTGGATAGTCAGTCCTGCGTACGGGGAGGCGGTCCGCCGGGATTCGAAGCCTGGTCCTGCCGTGTGAAGACCGTCGCCGTTATCGTATACACCACCGGGCCGCCCCAAGATCTGTACATCACCCCTGCGTAAATCAGTGTTTGTTAGATAGGTCCCTGGTGATGCCACCATCATTTTGGTTTTTGCTATGCATTTTGGTTTGTGACGCATGTTCGATCCTTTGGTAGCTTCTGCTACATAGGAGAGCCTCAAACCAATTATGTCATCAGCGTATGCCGAGATCTGGAGTGACTTGTAGAAGATGGTCCCCGAAGTTTCCACATCCGAGTCTCGGATGGCCCTCTAGCGAAAAATTGAACAGGAGGCAAGCATGCCCGTCTGCTTGACCCAGACTCGTACTCTAATACGTCTTATTCTTTGGATTTTCATTCCTGGATTATCAGGTTATGTGCCATATAGCAATATCACATAGCATAAAACTTACATTAGATACAGCAAAACATACTTATTTGCTTTTAAGGAGCTGCAATCGCTGGGGTCTGTGCCTGTTGCAACAATCCTGGATACTGCTCAAGAGCTTACTGGCAAACGCCTCAACATCTGGTATCATTGTCATGATATGACTAGTCCATACTACTAGACTAGACTAGTAAAATTTTGCAAACACTAATAAGAGCACTTGTACAATATTTTTCTTCTTTAGCACTACAACCTCGAGAGGTCTCGGATCTTAACCTGTAATTTTTGGATCTCTATGACTTACCCGTAGCTGGATAGACAATCTTGCGTACTCGAAGACGGCCCGACAGAATTCGATACCAGTTCATACCGTTTGACGACCGGTGCAGCTATTGCCTACGCCACCGGTCCGGCCTCTTGTTTGTGTATTATCAACAGTCAAGTATTTTCTCGCATTTAATTGTGATTCGGCCAGATTTCATGTAAACATGTTTATCTATTACAGTGAAAAAGTGAGTAAAATTTTTAATTGGTGCTTGATCAAACTACATACGTACGAGTTAGTTAGTCTTTGCACACAAAAATAGAGTGATAGAGGAAGAACAACCGTCGAAGGTAAAGTTTAAAGGTACACACGTGTGTTGGTAGATCAAGTACCATGATCGATCATTGTTCCATCCGTTCAATGATGAATGGGCGCCTAGCAATGCTTCGATAGCACGAAAAAGTGGTAGTTGCGTTGAACGAAGTGAAAGAACCTTAAATCAGTGATAAGAGATGGAACAAAAAATGCTGTCATGACTTCACCGCAAGCGCTAGAATGGCGTGTTCAATAGAATGGGTGACATGCATCAACCACAGGAGATATTAGCGATGGTGGCCCCTACAAAAGGTCAGTACATTGAGGAAGGTGGGAAAAAAAGTTACCAAAGACTAGTGGTCATTTTTAAGCTTCAGCAACATCAGAGCTAAGGGAACCTTAGTTTTTTTCCTATCATTTTCGTTTTTTCCGCGTATTTTGCTGTCCTAACCACTTCGCCGTACTATAGCGAAGAACATTGCACGGGACACGACAGCGTGAAACCGAAAAATCAAACATGCTTTGCTTCCCATGTACGGAACCAGTTTATGAACCGTTGGGAACGTACAGTAAAGGAAACACTCAAAAAAAAAAACTGCGCTAGAAATGACGTTAAACAAAGTTGAGCTTATGCTTCAAACCGAGGATGGGCAACGAGAATTAACAGGCGTCCAGGACAATACACAGTAGCATCCAGTGGCGTACATGTTACAATCGAGAGCAAGTGACCGAGCTGTTGTACGTCTACCATCTACCTGGACGGTCGGTACGTCCATTTTTGCGATGTACAAAACTTTATAAAACGATTTTTGTATGCTAGAAAAATTCCATTCCGTATGCAGAATGACTTTAGGCAAAAGGTTACGTTAGTTCCATGTGAACAATGTCAATTAGATTCCATGGTTACGAGAGAAGCGAACACTCTTGCTCTTGTAATGTTTGTTAACGGAAATTGAAATTATCACAGTACATTTAGAATGATAAACTGTCAGGATTAAACATGTGCCATAAGTGTGGAAGTGCTTCCATAGGAGTTCAATACAATATGAGAATATGTAATTTTATTACAGCATTTCTTCGGACTTTGTATGAAAAAGTTTGTTGTTTATTTGTTCACTTCATTCTTTTCTATGATGAAAAGGCAGCTGTAGGAAGAGTTTCCAACACTAAGAAAAATCTGAAATATTTATTTTGCTTGTGCTTTAAAGATGTAAAATAACTGAATAACTAATTTATACTTTATACTTACTTACTACTTTATACTTTTTTACAACTTTTTTGATGGAATATTAGCAGATTAGTGTAAATACTAACAATGATCATGTAATTGAATAATCAAAGAAAGCTCTTCCGGAATGTCCGGAAGTGTGAATGTCCTTAACAGCAACACTTTTTTTTACTGCGTTAAGTTTGTACAGATCAGCTTTGGGGGGTTATTTTTACTACCAAAATTTGTGTATGAAAAGAAAAAACTTCGTACCCGTAAGCGAAAATAAACAAACTGCAACAATCTTATCCGTAATCGGTTGTTGCCGAAGTTTGGTAATGAGTTTTCCGTACATTTAATAGCTTTTCCGAGCGCGGTATTGGGTTGCTGCAAATACTTGACCATTGCATGGGGCGACGATAAGATGGGATCAATTTACTTGTGCCGCTTCACTTCCTCGCTCTTCGCTCCTTGAATGTGGCAGTTGATGATATCTTAATTTAATTTTCAAGTTGAAGGCAAACAAATTGAATGATAATTATGTTTTAAGTTGATACTGAATTACAGCTCTCTTGTGTTGTTGTTTTGTAATCGGTTTAAAGAAGTACGAAAATCGTTGTAATGTTGTACAATGGATCATGGATGACAGAACATAAAAAAAAGTTCATTTAATAGGTTTAGAAAACATTTTCTTTTACACTTAAAATTTCTTCTAACTTATGCTATTATGCTAAGCTTTCTGACTTGTGTTTTAAGTTTAAATTTGTTAAAGTTTTTGCATGCCTTATGAAGGAACCTCTACGCTCTATTCGAAATTTTACCTTCAGCCTGGTATGAAGTGATTAAAAGTGAAGCCGGGCAAAAAGAAACACTGAAAAACAAATCATCTTCCTTCCATCCGAGCGGTTTGGTTTGGTACGTGTTGAGCAAATATTAGCAAAGCATCAAAATCCAACGAGCGTGTGAAAAACCGTTGCATCAATATTTACCTTGCAATATTTTTTTTCTGCTCTAAAACGCAAAATCACGCTTCTGTGGCAAGAACGAGTCAAAGTCAAAACTGAAAAATATTTAAGGCAAACCACCGTTCACGCACAATGATAGTATAGCGTATATAAACTGTTATTATGATTTCACGCTTACCGTTTCTACGAAGCGTTTCTGGCAAAGCTTTATATCATCTCGATGCTCATAAATTTAGCAACAATCATTCCCATTGGCCAACTCAAGGGTAATGTGCACCGCGGGAAGTCTGAGCTGAGCTGTATATAGAATGAAAATTTTATAACACTGGCTACTGTGGCCGATGATCCGGCAAAGACTAATAACGCTTCTCCGAAAAAGGCTGGTGCCAATTTATACCACACAACACACTCACCGGAACAGTGAGGCAGCACTCTTTCTGTGAGGCCAAAGCAAACGGGAAGCAAATCATCGCGAGCAACGGGTTTTATTAATCCTTTATGGCAATATTAGTTTTGGGCCCCTGAACGGGTTGCAATAGAAATGGTGGCCGTGCCGAACATACCACTAGCACCGATACCCGTGTATTGGAAATTTTCCGTTCGGTTCGGTTTCCGTAAATCCTGCCGCTAAAACAAACAAACGCACTCCCGAAAATGATAGGGTTTGAATAAAAACGGTGAATATTTCAAGCGAAAGGTGAGAAAAGCTGACAAACCTAGGCAAAACTAACACGCCGTCTATGGTTCTGCCAGTGGCAGGTGTATTAAAAATCGTTTCAAACTGACAATATATAGAAAGACAACGTGTTTATTGCTTGAAATAGAGCTGGTAAAGGTGCGCTGTATATACAAACACGCACACGCAAATATGAGCAGTTCGTGAGCAATTTTAGTAAAAATAGCAGATGCTTGAGATTTTACGTTGTGTCTTTAATATTTGCCGTTGCCAACTCATACGCAAAACCGTCTGAACGATCCTATAACTAAAACTAATCTTTAACTAATAGAAACGGCAAACTTTTCCACTGTACCGTCTTACGACGCCGAAGATAGTTGGGACTGTTTATCTTACCAACTTACGAGTATGGTAGCAAAACAAGTGTGCCGGTTTTGTGTGCCGGTTCGGAATCTTAGCAAAAGGTTATTCATCTCCATTGCATCGGTACCCAAAAACCGATAAAGATAACCCGTTATGGCAAACGTCCGATGTGTGCTAACAACTTATCGCCTAGTAAAGAA
>KZ062359.1:84315-123858 GCA_002091835.1 Anopheles maculatus
AACATGTTCCGGCGTTATCGAGGGTTATGGGCTGGCTGCTTGCTGAATCGGTTGACCCACAAAAACGCTCTCATAAATGTGTAATATTCATGAACTCGGGAAACGGGCTACAGGACATCGATAAGAGGAAGACGATCGCGCCGTTTTACCGGGTCGGTCGGGTATCCAAAAACTTGTTGAAATATCAAAACGCCTGACTCGGCAGTATAGAGCAGGGCAGGCATGGTCCGCATCTGCTAGTTGCTTTTACGTTTTCTTTAGTAGGTTTTCGGAGAGCGAACTTTTGTACTTATAGTTTTTGAGGTAGGGTTTTGTTTGTGTAGATTTGTTTACGCTACTGACTGTTGTTGGATTAAGATCAGCTAATAAGAAGAGTTTAACAAAATCGTATTATTATTACAACTTATATTGTAATTCTTACATTATGCTGTATGTATCGTGAGGTTGATGTCATGTGTTGTTAAATATTTTTATACAATTTTAATTATAATTTGTTCGATGCAAGTTTTCGTGATTGATATTTTACTGTAATAAATTTGAGTTATTGCTTTTCTCAATTGGTAGAATTTTCGTTGCATGAAAAACGTATTTCAGACATTATTTATATGCATGTTACCTTATGAAGGTATGTTTAGATTGAACCGAAAAGTAATTAAACGATAGATATTGAGAATAATGGATAAAACATGGAATCAAATGGTTATCCACAATGCTGGGAGAGATCGAGCATATAAATTGTCTACTGGTCTTGACATATAAGAAAATTCTTTGTTAATTTTGTTTTATCTTATCGCATGAAAAACTAATGACTAACTGGATCATTTTGACTAATGACTTCTTAGACATTTTTTTATGGCGTAGCCTAACTATTATCATCAAGTTTTAATGCTACAAATGGTAGATACATGTTGATTGGCGATAGATCGTATAAATAATTAAACATAAATAGCTCAGGGAAACTTAGACAATACATAATAACCAATAGCCAAACGTAAAATGTAAGTAAGATCTTTCAAATGAAAAATTCAAGAAGGCCCAACCCACCCAATTTGAAGGTTACGTTTGAAGTATCATAATTTAATCATGTACTTTGCAAATAGTTATTTCTCAATTAAATGCGCGTGGCGCATGTTGAGTTTATGCTTATTTGATCAACATATCAGTAGACGTTACATTTCTACTGCATTTCAATATGGTTTATTTAATTACTTTGCTCATTCTAACTTCTTAAACGATTTTTCTAATACCGTATATGCATAGGGTTTTCCAAACTATGGGTTTTTAACCTAACAAAATACAATTTTCGAAACCAACTCCACCCAGAGTGATGTAAATGAAGACAACAAAAGCAAACCAGTTTTACCGCTAATTATTCAAATCACTTTTTCATGTGCGCATTGCGCACACAATCTTGACTGCTACTGTTCGTGGGTTTACATTTCTACTGCCTTGAAAAATTAGTTTGCATAATAAAAACATCGTAAATGAATGTGGCAAAATGCAAAGGAATGCGCAGGAATGTTATTTGAATTGTTAATGTAGCGATTGATTGGTTTCGTCAAAAAACCAAATGGGCGTAGAACTGACGCAAATAAAACATGGTTGCGCTGGTGTGGGTTTGTGCTGTCTTGTCGATGGAAGGAAATATCCGCATCATTAAAAAGATGACTAAAGCATTAACCGATAATGTGACGGTAGTAAAACAAGAGTATTATCTTTCACTTTAAACCTTATGCGTGTATTATGCTTAAAAAATTCTTTCAAATGTACAGTCCAACGAAAAGATTGATCCTCTTAAAAGCTGTTTTCTTTGTTGTGTACGCTTTGAATAGGCAATCAGGTCTGTTATCTTGCCCTTTATTAAAGCCAGTCCACGTGGGTGAGTGTGTGAGCAACTATATTGTAAGGAGTAAGGTGAGTTGATAAATGATAACTTGCCCTAGTTGCAATGCGAACCCCATGGTTTCGGCATTTCGTAAGGTGTTCATATAATTTGTTTCGCTAGTTAGTTCGCCGGTGCCGAGCCAGTAACACTGATGCCGCATGAATTTTTTACATCGTGAAAGTGAGTTCGATTTTTTTAACCTTCAGCAGCGCCAATAAATCACGGCATCGCGTGAGGTACAGTGCTTCAGCGCTAGCGAGTACCACCGGTGCGCTAGACTGTTTTATCTACAGCCCAATCTGAGCTAAAGCACTGCCGAGGGAATGCTTTTGCTCGGCGTACAGTTCAATCAGCGCAACGGCGGTGCCGGCGACGGTGGCGGTACCGTACCGAAACCTGCCTAGTGCAGGTGCCAAAAGGACGGCTCACGTTGATGGTCTCGGTAAATTAGTTACAAATACGAGTTTTGTACCAACAGCTCCGGTACGTATGTTTGTCAGGCGGGGTAGCACAACTCCACAGCAGCGAAAGGTCGTACAAATGAGAAATGCTGATGCTTTAGAGACATTGCTGAGGGACGGTCTAGAGTCGGGCGATTATAATGAACTAATTTATACTTGTCATTGGTCCCGGCACACTTTTTTTTGCCAGTTCTTGCGCTAGTACACACTCACAAAAAAAGTGACGTGAAAAATTGCCTAGCACCAGAAAGTCACATGTCAGCAAAACCCGTTACAAGATCCGAAACCAGAATCGGTCATATTCGTGGGTTCATCAGCCGAGCGAGAAGTCAAGGACGCACCTGAACGAAACACTTGTCGACACCATAACTTGTTTAATCGATGCGGAGATTCATTGACATCCGCACCGTAGCAGCGGATTGGGGCATCGATCAACGTGGAAGATTTATGAGACGAATGCCATTTATTGTCAATCGGAATGATGCTATTTGGGCTACGGTTTGCTAACGATAGCCGTGATGTTTGCTGTAGTTTTTGCATTGTGTAGTATGCGTGACGATGCACGCAGATGACGAAAGTAAGAACGATGTTCGTAAATACGCATCAAACCTGATTCAAATGAGTAAGAGCTAGAATTTCTCTCTTCTCATAACATCAACACTTAGAATGAAGCAGCAACCAATGTTCGTCTTTCTCAACTCCAGTTCATTTCCTGACGTAGAGGACTCTCCTTCATAGACTCTTTTATTCGCTTTAATAATAGCTATTTTTTCCATAATGTTATGGTAAAGATATCTTGCCATGTTTGACGTTTTTATTTACAAAATTAAGATTCACCTCTCAACATAACATTACATATTTATTCTCCTTTATTTTCATCTGCAGCGACAGCAGGGTAACAGGTTACGATGCAAGAAACCCAATCAAAAGCAAGACATTATGTGTCAAACGGCTATGTGTAAGGGGTAAGTGTATGTGTGTTTTTTTTTTGTATTTCCTGTAACAGTTACTTACATATCACATCCAGCCGGCCTTCACCCTGAACCGAGTCGAAGCTGGGCGCCTCCGCCGAGATCTCACAACGATAGATACCGGAGGATTTGAGTGTTAACCCACGCAGCAACACCTTCGTACCGTCGGAATGGTTCGGATCGACCCGGATGCCCTCGATTTTGTAGCTCTTAATCGGTTGGGAAGCGGACGGACGGGCCCGATAGAACTCCTCGTTGTCTTTGTACCATTTGATGGAGTAGAGCTTTTCCTCCTCCTCGAAGGGTTCGCCCAGATAGTCGCTCTGATAGGTATGATGTCGTCGATTGCCTCCACTAAGCGCTCCATGCCCTTTTCGCTGTCCGTTCAGTTCGTAGTGGCACTCGAGTAATGCGGACTCACCACGAAACTTGTACGGTGGTATTCGTACGGTTTTTAGTTTTAGGGCAATAATTTCTGTTAAAAAAATAAATTCCCCCATTAGAAACTATTTTTTTAATTTGATTTTTTGGTTTTATTATTTGAAAGGGTTAGTTTATACCTAACATGGTGTATTCTGCCAAAAGTATACCTTCTAGCGAAGGAAAAGACAATTAGCTATTCTTGTAAAAGTTTAAATAAAGGTCTTGACGCAAATAAGTAATGGGATTTGTTGTCCAGGCAGAAATAATACGAATATAAGTAAGTAAATATGTAAAAACGAAGTGAAACGAAGAAGGTTTAATTGTTCATTACCAACAACTCTAATTTGGCGTCAAAAGACTAATAATGTTAAAAGTTGTAGAACAACATAGTTCCTGAATAACATTGTTAGAAAGGAAAATTGTAACCTAATTAAAACTTAACTTTCCCACATTATAGTAAGTAATATCTTATGTAAAATCGTTTAAAGGAACTAGCTAACCTGTGATCAGCAAACACGTTACGAGTAGCACAATCCAACTGTTCGAAAGCAGCATTGTATCCGTGTGTTGTTTCGTTTCGAACATTCGTTAGCATATGTACGCATTCATCCACTCACATGGCATGTTGTTGTGTTGTTTTTACAGTCATTTTTTCTAATAGCTCAATCACTCATTGCTCACTTCTCGCAGGTTAATCAAACAGATTAATCTGTTATTTACACACGCACTTATCTGATAAATAACCGGTGTGTTTTTACATGTAACTGCGTACATGTACAGAGCCAACAAAAGATTGTTTTAGAATATTTCTAAACATTTAAAAACACTGCATCACAAAAGCTTCACAAGTACACTAGCACGCACACCAATCAACAGTTAAGAGCAGGCACTACAGTACAAAACATTATCTGGAAATCACTTCGAAAGCTGCAAACACAAAAAAAAAATGTAAATAAGCAAATAATTAAGTTTAATACACATCACGGGTGGCAATATGTTGAAGAAATTCCACTTGGGTTTAATTCGAACGGACGTGATCAACAGAATAAAGCACTCAACAAGTACGTGCTTTCAGCTTGTCCGCAGGGTGAAAAATGCTCGAATGCGCCAAACGTTTATTTGTGAACTGTTGTGTGAATATGCTTTTGTATGTTTTTCACTATTGATTCACTTTTTCATAACAAATGTAAAGCACTCATCCCCATACATTGGACGAAACACGGTTCATGTATGATGGAGCCGCCCGGTGTTTTACTGCAACCGCCACGATTGTATGCGGTGACGATAGAGTTGATGGTTTGTTGACAAACTGTACACTTATTTCCACAACGTACACTACAAATACACTAAGCGAATACAGTATCGAAATTGTGTGGCTTTACAAAAATGTAAATAAGCAAATAATTAAGTTTAATACACATCACGGGTGGCAATATGTTGAAGAAATTCCACTTGGGTTTAATTCGAACGGACGTGATCAACAGAATAAAGCACTCAACAAGTACGTGCTTTCAGCTTGTCCGCAGGGTGAAAAATGCTCGAATGCGCCAAACGTTTATTTGTGAACTGTTGTGTGAATATGCTTTTGTATGTTTTTCACTATTGATTCACTTTTTCATAACAAATGTAAAGCACTCATCCCCATACATTGGACGAAACACGGTTCATGTATGATGGAGCCGCCCGGTGTTTTACTGCAACCGCCACGATTGTATGCGGTGACGATAGAGTTGATGGTTTGTTGACAAACTGTACACTTACATATTTCCACAACGTACACTACAAATACACTAAGCGAATCCAGTATCGAAATTGTGTGGCTTTACACCGCTTCCCGAATGAGTTAAGACAATATTCACTATTAAACCTTCGCCTCGGAAGGTTCTAATATTGCACTAAATCACCTGAATTATTTGTTTCACTGTCACTGAATATTATTTCTTCTTAGCAAAGCGATGAATTTAGAAATGTTTTGTAAGTTTTTTCATTAAATTGTAACCATAAACCGATGCACACCAAATCTAAAGGATACACAACATATCAACAAAACGATTTACGAGTGAAGTTAAGGAATGTGGCCCAAAACCGTACGCATGGAAAGTGTCTTTCCCCGTTCGCGACTCAGATAATACTGTCGAATGAAATATGAATGTCGCGAACGGTTCCCATCGATGTCTGCTGGTGAGTGTTTGAAACCAGCGTCGGGTAGTTTCGGGCCCATATCGATTTCTCGAGGTCGCGACAGCTGTTCGGTATTTTCCAGGTGTCAAGAGATACTCGCTTTCTGGATTTTCTCCTGAAAAAAACCTTGCGTGATTGGAAGAGTGAGTGGAACTGAGTTCTTCTTATGCTTCCGTGCTGTGAGATACAGTGCATTGGCTCTCTTGGAACTGTATGCACTGCGCTTAGAGAAAATTATATGGTTTTTTGGGGGTATATGTTCTCTCATTATTATTCATTGGAAGCTACACGTCGTAGAAGAGTTGCTTTGGTCCTTAGTGCATTGAGTACCAAGTGTGCTGTTAAGCAAGGTTCAAGATTCTTCTACAGCTTAGGTATAACATCTTCACATGCAAGTATGCGTGGAGTGTAGCCGATATTCACTTTATATTCCTATTTAATTTCAAATATGTCAATTTCCTATTTGTAAAATTTTGATAAAAAATCAACGTATTCATAATAGCTTCATAAGCCACGAAATTGCCTCATAATTATTTTACATAATTATGGTTCTATTCAAAAGCCTTTGCCGATAAGTAATAAGCGTTTAGGTAAATTGTAACCATAAACCGATGCACACCAAATCTAAAGGATACACAACATATCAACAAAACGATTTACGAGTGAAGTTAAGGAATGTGGCCCAAAACCGTACGCATGGAAAGTGTCTTTCCCCGTTCGCGACTCAGATAATACTGTCGAATGAAATATGAATGTCGCGAACGGTTCCCATCGATGTCTGCTGGTGAGTGTTTGAAACCAGCGTCGGGTAGTTTCGGGCCCATATCGATTTCTCGAGGTCGCGACAGCTGTTCGGTATTTTCCAGGTGTCAAGAGATACTCGCTTTCTGGATTTTCTCCTGAAAAAAACCTTGCGTGATTGGAAGAGTGAGTGGAACTGAGTTCTTCTTATGCTTCCGTGCTGTGAGATACAGTGCATTGGCTCTCTTGGAACTGTATGCACTGCGCTTAGAGAAAATTATATGGTTTTTTGGGGGTATATGTTCTCCCATTATTATTCATTGGAAGCTACACGTCGTAGAAGAGTTGCTCTGGTCCTTAGTGCATTGAGTACCAAGTGTGCTGTTAAGCAAGGTTCAAGATTCTTCTACAGCTTAGGTATAACATCTTCACATGCAAGTATGCGTGGAGTGTAGCCGTTATTCACTTTATATTGATATTTAATTCCAAATATGTCAATTTCCTATTTGTAATGATACATAATTAAAATTTTGATAAAAAAATCAACGTATTCATAATTCAACGTATTTCCACGAAATTGCCTCATAATTATTTTACATAATTATGGTTCTATTCAAAAGCCATTGCCGATAAGTAATAAGCGTTTAGGTAATAAGCCTTCATGGTATTTACATGCCTAGAAACAATCAAATATCAACCGTTTCATAGAAAATACGTGCCGGGTCTATTCAATAAGGCCGTGCACATAAATTTTACTTAATTCCATTGTTCTTATTGCTAATTAATCAGTACAATAGGTACCGCGCTTGAGCAGCACATCAAATATTGGTGCATAGTTTTGATAACAATGGCGTGGAATTAGACCAGCAATAGCTTTCGCTTAATAATAACATAAGCTTTTTGTCAGCATGCGGTAATTGCCGTAATACACTTCGAAATTGTAGTGTGCTGAGTTTTATTCAATCAGGCTTTGGTATTATTATAATAGCGCTAAAAGTTGTGCTTCAAAAAAAAGGTTTACACAGCGCGTTAGAAGTTGATAACATGTAATGGTTGTAAAATTCCGTCCTTCCCGCTTTGTAACTCTGAACTTATACTGGATATGCTTTACTATAATACTTGAACTTAAAGTTGCAGACACAGATATCCACGTTTAACCATGTTGAAGCGAAAAGTAGTTGACATCGATAGCTGTTCATGAATTGGAAATTATGTTACATGGGATTTATAGCATAAGCAATAGCATAGGATAATAGTATTAGTGTAATGACGAACGGAAGATCAAATGAATTAAATTACTCTTCGACAAGCACTTGAAAGACTAAGACGTGATTTGCGCACCTCCGAAATTGAGCTATTGAACATGGTCCTTCGAACCGGATAAGGAGATTTAGTATTGGCAAATTGGATTTTTATCATCGGAGGTCAAATGAATTAAATTACTCTTCGACAAGCACTTGAAAGACTAAGACGTGATTTGCGCACCTCCGAAATTGAGCTATTGAACATGGTCCTTCGAACCGGATAAGGAGATTTAGTATTGGCAAATTGGATTTTTATCATCGGAGGTATTCGCGAGCGTCAGAAGCCGTTGGAGTCGGAAGGAATTCTCAGTGCAATTGATTTACCAGTGTCGGTGAGGCTAACGTGCGTGGCTTAGTTGCGTCTGCTCTAATTAGTGCGCGTGTGTGTGGATAAACGTTTGATCGTTTCGTATAGGAGCAACTCATAGCGCTGCAATTGATTTACCAGTGTCCGTGAGGCTAACGTGCGTTGCTTAGTGCTCTAATTAGTGCGCGTATGTGTAGATGAGCGTTTGAACATTTCGTATAAGAGCAACTCATAGCGCAGGAAACGATCGAGGAGCGTAGAAACGAGAATAGATTGATGTTATCGTCCCGAAACCGTTTAGTGTGGTTGTTTTAACGGTTAAATGTGACAGTCGTGTATCACGATCAGGTGAACGACCAAGGTGACGCCACTTGGATCGAGCGTTGAACTTAGCGTTGCGTAGTGTTTCGTTTAAGGTAACTCACGAGAGTAACAAGTTGAGTGCCTCAAGTGCCGCAAGGAATTGCGTGGAGCTCAAGGACAACGAACGACTCACATTTTCTATCAGTGTTAGTGACAGTTGTGCGTACAGAGAACTCATTGAGGTGCAACAAATTTTACGTGAGTACCGATAGCGTCATTTACGCCATTGTTCTGTAAGAAACCGAGAAGTAGAATGGCAACGAAAGAGAAGAGAATCCTGTTGCTAACGCGTACATACAATGATCGATTGAATGCTCTACAAGGATTTGTTAATTTTGTCACGAATTACGATGCATCAGTGCACAGTGTGGAACTGGAGACTCGTTTGCAAGGATTAGAAGAAGCAAAGTCGGCGTTTGAAGTGGCACGAGATAAATTTTTACACGAAAACGAGGATTGTGATACGGAACAATTACGAAGAGATCGTGAGCTATTTTATGAGCAGTATTTTAGAGTGAAAGGTTTCCTAACCAACAAAGTGTGTGTGGACAATAATACGCGGTTTGAAATGAGTGCTCGTTTTGGTGGGAACAGTACCATGTCGCAAACGATGCATGGAGCGTCGAGAGTGAATCTGCCAAAGGTGGAATTACCAATCTTCAATGGCGACATAACGCATTGGCTCACATTTAAAGACAGATTTACATCGATGGTGCATGAGGCCGATTTATCTGACGTGTCAAGGCTTCAGTATTTGCTAACGTCTCTAAAAGGAGAAGCAGCCTCACAGTTTGATCATGTGCAGTTGATCGATGATAATTATGCCAGCACCTGGAAGGCCCTTACGGATCGCTACGATAATTCTAAGCTACTCAAGCGAGAGTATTTCAAGGCGTTGGTATACCTGGAGCCGATGACGTCAGTGTGTGCAGGAGAGCTTACGCGTGTAGTGAACGAAGTAAAGCGTTTGGTCCGAGGAATGGAGCGGTTGAAGGAACCAATCAATCGTTGGGATACGCCGTTAGTGGTGCTGCTCATGCTTAAGCTTGACAAACAGCTGTTATTGGAGTATGAGAAGGCGTCAGCAGCTTCGATGGATGACTCATACAAGATACTGATGGAGTTCCTCGAGAAGGAGATCATGGCATTCAACAGCGCCTCGCTTCATAGTACCGCAGTTATCACAACAAAACCGGCAAGTAACAACAAACAAACAATGTCTAATAATGTGTTTTCTAGTCTTCCAGGCAAGCCGTCTGGAAGGCCACTGTGGCGAAACCATTATTCAAGAGGTCCTCAAAATGCTGCAATGGCGTGTACGGCAGAAGCACGAGTGGAAAATGTGGTTCGATGTTCGGTATGTGGCGAGAATCATCATTTGGGATCCTGTCCAACGTTTGAGAAGATGACTGTCGATGAGCGTCAACGTGTTGTTGCAACGGGAGGCTTCTGCTTCAATTGCTTGAAGGGAAACCATCGTGTACGGTTTTGCAGAAGCAGTGCAAGGTGCAAGGGTTGCAAGGGACGACATAACACCCTTATGTGTCGACGACCAACGGAACAATCTGGCTATAGTAGTAATGTGAGCCTTCAAGAAGCAGGACCGTCATCGAACAAGCAGAAGGAATCGATGATCAATGCCATGATGCGAAGTGATGCTAAGAGGAGTATGGTGTGGCTGTCTACGGTCCAGGTTTTGATCAGTAACTCCTGGGGTGCGGATGTTCCTGTTAGAGCTCTCCTCGACCAAGGATCGCAATGCAATTTCATATCAGAAGCAGCTGCGCAACAATTAAGGCTGAAGAAAAGGCGTGTACATAGACCGCTTTCTGGTGTTGGAGCGTCAGTGTTCAACGTAGAAACTCTGGTGTCAGTTGGCGTAAAATCCCGAATTTCTTCGTATGCGACGTGTTTGGAATGTTTGGTGTTGCCGAAGGTCACGGCGAGATTTCCCGCGCAGTACATAAATGTAGAAGGTTGGAAAATTCCAGAACATTTGCCGCTAGCAGACCCAGGGTTCAACCAACCGGAGAAAATAGATCTACTGATCGGTGCGGAAATATTTGGAGAGTTGCTACAGCAAGGCCAGCTAAGATTGGCACCCCATCTACCCATGCTATTTGAAACGAAACTGGGTTGGATAATAAGTGGACGAGAAGAGGGTACAAGACATTACGAAGCGGCAGTAACACAAGCTAATTACTTATTATGCGAGGAGAATTTGAATGCGGCCATGGAGAAACTCGTAATGCTCGAGAATATACCGGATGAGAGAGTTCAGTCCAGCGACGAAGAAGCTATGGAACGGTGGTATCAAGAAACGACCACCCGAGAGAAAACTGGACGTTATGTAGTTGAACTCCCCAAGCAACCACAGTTCGAAGACGGTTTTGGTGACTCCATGCAAGGAGCCGTAAAAAGGTTTGCAGCATTAGAAAGACGTTTGGCTCGAGACCACAACCTTAAGGAGCAATACAATGAGTTTATGGAAGAATATTTGCGGCTAGGACACATGACTGAAGTGTCAACCATCGGGAAGGAGAATAAGGAGGGAATTTGCTACTATTTACCTCACCACGCGGTGTTGAAGCAAGCGAGCACAACTACAAAATGTCGCGTGGTATTTGATGCTTCGTATAAAACCAGCACGGGAATATCATTAAATGACATTCTCTTGAACGGCCCACTGCTACAAGACGATATAGTATCGATTCTTCTTCGCTTCAGGATGAAAAGAATAGGGGTTGTTGCCGATGTTGAGAAAATGTACCGGCAGGTGCTGGTGTCATCGATGGACAGAAATTTACAACGCATTCTCTGGAGGAGGGAAGGATCGGAAAGCATTTCAATTTTTAGATTGAACACCATCACGTACGGAACTGCCTGCGCTCCGTATTTGGCTATTCGAACCCTGCGGAAAATATTCGAAGACAATGAAGCAACCCACCCGAAGGCTATGCTGTGGTACAACGATTTTTACGTCGACGACCTGCTCAGTGGTGCTGATACTGTAGAGGAAGTTCGTGAGATACAAGGTCAACTGTGTGCGATGCTTGCGGCAGCTGGTTTTAAACTACGGAAATGGGCTTCGAATGCTCCAAACGCTTTGAAGAATGTTGTAAGAGAAGACCAAGCCATGAGCGATGAGGTGAACATCGAGGGAGCAGGAATTGGCACGTTGGGACTGGTGTGGAAGCCAAACCTCGATGTGTTCAGCATACGTGTCCCTACTATAGATGCATCTAAACCAATCACGAAACGAAACGTATTGAGTAACTTAGCAAAGATGTATGATGTACGAAGACATGACGACCTTGCTGGCTGAAATAGAAGGATGCTTGAATTCACGCCCGATCACTCCGTTGTCCGATGATCCTGCGGATTTGGAAGCGCTAACCCCCGGGCACTTCTTAACTGGTTCTAACATGCAGCAACTACCAGATCGCGACGTGAAAGATATTCCTGAAAATCGGTTGAATCATTGGAGAGCAACGCAGCAACGCGCTCAACATTTTTGGGATCGATGGCATAGGGAATATTTGCAACAATTGAATGCGAGAACCAAGTGGAACGGCAATGCTACGGAGATTAAACCGGGTATGATGGTAATAATTCGCGAAGATAACGTTGCGCCATCGAAATGGCCGTTAGCAAGAGTAAAGGAAGTTCATCCAGGGAAAGATAGTGTAGTACGAGTAGTAACATTACGAACGGCTCATTCAGATGATGTGAAAAGACCTGTTACAAAAATATGTATATTACCAATAGAAGCAGGCAAGCATGAACTCGATACCAATAGCAAGTAACAGAAGCGTACCAGAAGATACGTACAGTAATGCGTGAGGTGATATGTCGATCACAAGGAAAATAGGATAGTTGAAGTTACATGAACTATGAATTGCATGAACGAATAAGAACTTATGAACTATACGTAGATAAAAATAGGAATTTTTATGGTGGTCGGGATGTTCATGAATTGGAAATTATGTTACATGGGATTTATAGCATAAGCAATAGCATAGGATAATAGTATTAGTGTAATGACGAACGGAAGATCAAATGAATTAAATTACTCTTCGACAAGCACTTGAAAGACTAAGACGTGATTTGCGCACCTCCGAAATTGAGCTATTGAACAATAGCGATGTATACATCTCCTATACGCATACGATAAAATGACATATTCGATATCGGTTTCATGAGTTAAGTTCTAAGCCTAAGCAAACTCTATACCCAGAAAGTGTTGGTTCAGCATCTTTGACCATCGTGTACGCATGTCCAGGTTGAAAGTTTTATGCTTTCACATCACGATACGTTGGTAATTAAACCAGAACGGTTCGGTTGTCTACGTCTTCAGCGAATAATTATTCGGGTCGCCGAATGTTTTACCACTCCTTGACCGTAACTGTAGCGGAATAAAATTCGTCGTTGGTGTTTTTTTTTTGTTCTGTTCTGTGTGTTTTTGTGGTTGGTAGCAGGGCACTCCGTTGAATTTATAGAACGTGCGTAAAGATGTGCGTGCGAATGCGTTTCCGTAAGGTCAGCGATTCATGAAGAAGTGACTGTTTTGAAGACCACCAGTCACGAAATGTTTCGATTGCTACCGGAAAGGACCGGATTCTTAATTTTGAAAATGTACAACCTGAAGAGCTTCATTTTGTGTGTGTCAGGTAAAAGTAAAAAAGTTACTGCATTCCATTCGCAACATTCTGCACCGAGAGCGAATAGGAAGAAAAAATCGTAGAAAACTGTTAACAATAGGTCCATTTGACCCAAAAGATTCATTAATCTCGTTAAGTGGTGTAAATGATGGAGCATGTTTCGTTGATGCGAGTTTTTACTAAAGCTGTTAGCGGAAGACGGACCCTCCAAAAGGGTAGGAACTCCGATGAACTGTAACAAAAACGATATGCTTGGTCGATAAAAACTTCGAGCGCAAAAGGTTTATGGTTGGTTTAGTATTTCGAAGCTTAAGGTCGATTTCAATCATTGGCAATGCTGCTGTTGTAGTGTAGGAACTGTAGGAGCCAAGTGAAGCAAGATCCATCTATTCATTGTTATGGTGTTGAATCTTTCGTTGCGTAGTGTTTTTTTTTGCTATCCTTAACCGGAACCATCTTCATTATTAAAGTTTTGGATATTTTTCGTTCTCCAGTTCTCGTTCGTTACACATGATTCGCACGAATCGTAAGGGACGGTCTAAAACATCAAATAAACAAGTTTGCTTCGGTTCGGCGCGAAAAAGATAACTAGGTGATGGATTTCGGTAGTTACTCAACTTTTGATTACACATCATGTAAAATAAATAAACACTTTTAGCATTTAATCGGTGAGGTGAAAAGTTTCCCTTCTACTCGGTTTTCGTAAACTAAGCCAACTATCACACTATTAAGCTAGCTCCAATTTTATACTCTTCAAAATATATCCTTACCCAAAAACTTCCGTTCGGCCATGGTGCTGAAAATAATCCCTTATCACGCCATTCGACGATTAGCATACACACTTTCCGCACCCTTCATGTATAATAAACTCGCATTATTCCGTACCTTGAGACGCCCAGATTGATTCACCGACGGCGGGGAATGGTCACACGATTAAATATTATAGCGTGGATTGTTCCGAATGTTTGTTATTTTCAGTTTTGACTACAGATTTTCTCTTACAAGAGGTCACCCGCGCATAACTCAAGGGCATTTGGGACCTCCCAGAACGTTTGCTGATTTCATTACAGAAACATGTTTTTCAATGGAAGAAAAAGAGTGGCGATCTGCTCCCCGGGAGACCTGCGCCGGTATTACACAGAAAGTCCGGTAGAAACGGGAACCTGTTATTTATGAATTTCCCGAGAGGAGGCCTTTGGGGCGTAGCGTGTGCCTTTTTACTTGTGATCCATCGGCGAAATAATTTCCCCTTTACCGTTTCGTTGCAGGGCTTATTTACATCCGCTAGCCAACCGCGCGAGTGGCTCTGGCGGAAGGTAATAGAAAATTATGCTTCCCACACTAGCGAGCCAGTACCAGTACGTATTCGTAACGCTCTCGTTCGAGACTAAGAATGCGTCATACCCGACGCGACGACAAAATCGACACGTACGCTCAATGGGTTGGAACTAGTTTGCCTACCACCTCGGTTCTACTTTTGAACGATGGCATCCGGATGGCATCCGGAAAATAAAGCA
This sequence comes from Anopheles maculatus, assembly GCA_002091835.1. Lineage (NCBI taxonomy): Eukaryota > Metazoa > Arthropoda > Insecta > Diptera > Culicidae > Anopheles > Anopheles maculatus. Next base: position 99,130 of record KZ062359.1, read on the forward strand.
TCGGCCGCTAGTGCAAGGCATTGTTAACATCTATAAAGAAGAATGGAAAAGATGAACGAACATTAAATGAAGAAAGATCATGAGAATATTGATTGTTTAATTCACTCTCTTCTGATAACGAATCAGGCTCACGTTAGTATGTAGTTGCAAAATTTTATTGAAACATTATCCGATATAGAACGTTTGTGTCATAAACCAACGTTCGGCGGTAAATTTGAAAATAAATCGCTAAATTGGATTGCTGGCAGTGCTGTCAGCGGAACCTTACAAATGTATTGCATCATGCGCTGTCGCATTTTGACAACCGTCACTCGTCCTAGCCTATGGTGTTGGCTGTTTATCCTTTTTGTGAATCAAAGTATCCTTTCGTCATCGTCGCTGGTGCATTCCAATCAGCATCTTCAATCTTCAAAAAAAATGGCCGGGTTGGTGAAATCGTCGTTCGGGTTGCGTGTGCACAACCGCTGGCAGCTGCCCCTGTTCCGACGCACCAAAGTTACGGATACTGCCAGATTTCGGGCCTCCTTGCTCAACACACCACCGACACAGATTACGCAATTGAAGAGTGGACTGCGTGTCGCAAGTGAAGACTCGGGCTCGCAAACTGCCACCGTCGGTGTGTGGATAAATGCCGGTTCACGCTTCGAAAGTAACAGTAATAACGGAGTGGCCCATTTCCTAGAGCATATGGCGTTCAAGGGCTCAGCTAAACGTTCCCAAACCGAAGTCGAGATGGAGGTAGAAGACATGGGCGCACACCTGAATGCGTATACAGCCCGTGAACAGACCGTGTTCTACGCCAAGTGTATATCGCAGGATCTACCGAAAGCTGTCGAATTGTTGGCCGATATTGTTCAGAATCCGAAATTGGGCGAGGAAGAGATTGAGCGTGAACGGGGCGTTATCTTGCGGGAGATGCAAGATATCGAAAGCAATCTGCAGGAGGTGGTGTTTGACCATTTGCATGCCACCGCGTACCAGGGTACACCGCTCGGCAATACCATTCTTGGACCAACCAAGAACATTCTGTCGATAGGCAGGGCAGACCTTCAGCAGTATATTGAAGAGCATTATAAAGCACCCCGTATCGTGTTGGCCGCAGCAGGTGGTGTATGCCACAACGACTTGGTACAGTTGGCCGAACAGAACTTTGGCAGTTTAAACCCTTCGGTGGATATTAAGCCGGAAGCACTGGCAGCGTGCCGCTTTACTGGATCGGAAGTGCGTGTGCGCGACGATTCATTGCCGCTTGCGCATGTCGCAATTGCAGTTGAAGGTTGCGAATGGACTGATCAGGACAATGTGCCACTTTTGGTGGCCAATACATTCATTGGTGCGTGGGATCGTTCGCAGAGTGGAAGCGCAAACAATGCGTCCCGATTGGCTGTTGCTTCGGCTGTTGATGGGCTTTGTCATAGCTTTCAGTCCTTTAACACCTGCTACAAGGGCACTGGCCTGTGGGGTATATATTTTGTGTGTGATCCACTCAGTTGTGAGGATATGCTGTTTAATGTCCAGAATGAATGGATGCGAATTTGCACAATGATAACAGAGGATGAAGTCGATCGAGCCAAGAACCTGTTGAAGACTAACATGTTGCTTCATTTGGATGGTACTACGCCTGTCTGTGAGGATATAGGGCGCCAAATGTTGTGCTATAATCGTCGTATACCGTTACACGAAATGGAACAAAGAATCGATAGCGTTACTGCTCAAAATGTGCGTGATGTTGGAATGAAGTATATATACGATCGTTGTCCAGCAGTGGCAGCCATCGGTCCAGTCGAGAACTTGCCCGATTACATGCGCGTTCGTGCGTCTATGACCTGGACGCGGCTATGAAATGATAGCGGGAAAGCTAACCGTAAGTTCAGACGAATATTAACGAACCAAAAACTAACACAAATAAAATGGCGATAAGTATATTAAGTGGCGATAAGTTTGTTTTTTTTTACTGTACGAAAGACACAGGCGATAATATTTAGATTTTTTCAGGATGTTACTCTTATTTTGAATTTTGTTTATCGTTAGCTATTCTGAACGCTTTCAATATAACGAATTATTGCGCTTGCAAAATCATTCTTGTAAAACAAAACTTGATTGCTTTTGGTCCTAAGCTAAATAGCAAAGTATAACACCATCCTCATTTTTTCTGCGCAAAAATTTAGGATACACAATATGTTGTTAAACACGCAAAACACGATCTGTTCTGTGATCTGAATGTAGGTTAGAAAAAAAATCATCGGTTTTGATTGATTGCTCCTCTGACACGTGTTCATTTTACCACCAAGCCCAGAATCATTGGTTGAAAAAGGAATGAAAAAGTATATGGATGTTTAGCATAATCATACTTTCTTAAACACTGGGCAGCTTTAGTTCAAACAGATTCATCATCATGCGAAAAACTTACGTGACTCACGTCACCACGAAACTTGGAACAATATGATCGCCATTTCTTCACCGTTTCAAAACAGGTTCCGCACGTCGTGTAAAAACATCATCAATCAATTCTACACAGCGCATGGAAAGCAAGGTAGTGCAGTTAATTATTGAGTTGTAGTTGAGTAGTCCTTCTACCTTTTGGGTTTAAAAATGTCTTTCAAATGTTTCTTTTCACCGTTCGCTTAATGAGAAACAATCTCCAAAAATTTGAACCATAGCTACTGCTTTTGAAAAGAACTAAACGAACACATAAGTTAGAAAGAAGGTCCAAATTAAGTTTTGGGGGGGTGGTTCGAAAATATTACCTATTTAGACTAACGGGGAAACCGGGAATTCTTAGTGCTAATATTTATTTTGTACCCACAGGATAACAACACATGGGAAAATGTTACCTTTTTGGGCGGGTAACTTTCATCCCAACATCAAACAACCGTGCAAATACAACCGATGCTAAAGGTTTTCGCACAGCTCGAATGTTTTACGATACAAAACGCCAGACGGTTCGGTTTTTGTTTGCTTTTAACAAACTTTCCTGCAGCGTCTAAGATCAATCTAAGGTAAACAAATCTCGCAAAGTTGGGCATGGTACGAGATTTTACAAAATGCTGAATGATATTTAAAATTTATCCACCAAGGTACCGTTTTTAATGTATCTGCCTTATAATTTTATATCGAGACATGGTTTAATCGTTCGTAATACAGCATTGTTGTAATAATTATTAGACTAAAATCATCAACAGTTGAAGGTAGCAGAATTGTGAACCATATCTACTTAAGCATGATGTACCACTTTGCCGGTGCGGGTTGCCATCGTATGAACGTCATCGAGGTTAACATGTGCTAATAGAATTACCCATCGCTCCTGTCAGGCTTTCGACTACACCGAAAGAGAAGCCATATTTCCTGAAAATCACTGAAGCATGACTCGCAAGCCATACCTTTACAACCGACAAGTGTCGATTTTCTTCCATTTGTCAACATCAACGATGGTAAGAACGTCTTATCTCGTTTAAATGGTGCGCTTTCTCGTAATTTCTCAGTATTTATTCTGATCCGCTTAATATAGGATTTCTTCAGTGTTTATGAAAGTGAGAGTCCCTGTTTGGTATGTATTGTTGTTTGTGTTAGTACATATCACTCTTACTCGTACATACGTCTTACGTTTGCAAAATGTATATAATATACAAACTGATTTTCTCCGAATACGTTTTTACGTTTAATTCTATTGTGCAGAAGAATGTGTTCTTGTTTTCGTAAAATTACATACACTTGTTTACCATAACGCATGAACAGAATATTGGCTACGGCGGGCAACTTCTCACAATTGTGCCTCAATCTCGCTTGTAACAATCTTGAGTATCATCAGCCACCTTTTTCTATCTATCATCAGCCTTCACACGGCTACGTTTATATGGTAACACACTTATTTTTCTTAGTTAAACATTTGTCCGATAAATCTTGCTTCTGCCAATCTGGATTGTAGCACCGGTTTGATTGCGGCAGCCACAGCATACAAACCACTCATAGTAAGTGTTTCCTGAAGCACGCAATACACCATCCAGTGCAGTAGCAGATACGAATGAACTGTTGAAAATGAAGAATAATTGCCAAAGGGAAATTGTACTGTAAATAAAATTCGTTCCATACAAAAGGAAATGGTGCCAGAATGGCATAGCATAGCAAGTGAGTTGAAGAGCAAGATGTACGTACGGCCAGAGATCCGGAAAGGCTAGAGTTTTCCTTCTACCAACTCAATCCAATAACCTAAACCTGGATGTTGAACAAATTTAGACAGCTCGAAATACAATTTTCTCCGAGAAATACACCAAAAGGAGGACGACAACAATCGGCAACGAACGGCTCGGAGAGTCAAGCCAGTGAAAGCTTAAGCATCTCAATCTTTAACCTCACCGTCGTGGCCAGATCGTTTAGTAGGCTCCTCCAGTGGAAGTGGTTCGCATGCGTTTCTGCTTTGCCGAGAAGAAGCCCTATTGGTGGTTACGCTAAGAGGCTCAATGGCAGCAAGCAACACCGGCATCAGCACATCGTCCATGGGGAAATCGTTGAGAAATCCTGGATGTGATGGTTGATGGAGCTGATTTTGGGCTTCATCCAACTCCTCCGTGCAGGTGATATTTTGTCTGACCTTCTAATCTCTTCGGAAATTACGCAAACAGTCCGTGAGAAAACTGTGTGTAACTGGTAGGAAAAGCGTTTGATGGTTGAGGAAATCCCGTGTGTATAACAATAAAATAATTTATTTACCTTTTCTTCGTTGTTTTGTGGTCGGAAAAAAGATAATGAATTTGAATGAAAATGTTTCGATATATGTAACGATTTTTAAAGTATAAAAAGTTTGCGCGTTAAGATGTTTTAGACATCTTGAAAACAGAAATGGGACACACTTTACTGACGCTTTTATTACATGTTGCCATCCCACTAGAATACCATAATCGTCATTTTATATCTTTTTACAGCACAATATGACAACATTTAGAGTACTATAAACATAATTGTTTAAAATGTATCGTTAGCATAGTTTGACGAAAGGTTGATCACATTTTCATGTTGCAAATGTCCTGTGGCACATCTATGACGTTGATTGGTGATGTGATTGATTGGTTCTACATGTATCTTTATGAACACGTCAATCAGAAAGCGCTTAGTAGAAGTGCCTAAGAAGAAATAGTTGTGTGCTGTCGTAAAGCGTACGGCCAGTATGTATGGAACGGTGGATGGTCTGAGAATTGATTGAGATTCATGAATACAGCTTGACAACCAGCAGAACTGTTATTGATATGGAATAATATAGATGCACCTGGTTCTATATATATACATTATTGTTAGTAATATAATCTCTTTGGTAGTTGTCTTTAAAGAAAACGTGTCTTTAAAGTGTTATTACTAAAAGATGCCCGAACTTTTTGAAACTCAACTTAACATTTTTGTTACCTCTCCTTCAAAACACCATGATAGCCGTCCGGGAAAAAAAGATGTGCTTTATTACCCACGCTGTTATTGTCAGCGGGAAAGCGGTAATGTCTCCTTATAGCACTATTCTCTGCTAATCCAAACCATCATTAGTCATCGAATGTGCTTCAAGGTGGGCCGATGTTCAATGTAGCACAAATGATCCGCTTACTTGTACGGACGCAAACTAGGAAAGCCTAAGCTGAGAGATAAGAGAAATGCGAAAGGGCGATAAGTCCAATTAGGTTCGACACTCAAATGGCAATAAATCTTTCGCTACGTTCACGCTTTAAGTGAATCAAATCCTACCTGAAGGACAGAACGATTCATTCAATCACTTAACGAAGATTAAGGTAACAAATGATTTTGATTTGGTTTGCACAACACCTGTAGCTTTTATCATAGTGTTCGGCGTGGGTTAGTTAAGTTTTGTGTTGTGTCATTTAGGTAGAGCTAGCTGAACAAATTATGTTACTGTGTTATGATAACAGAAAGATGTGTACAGTAGATAGAATAGTAGGTATAAATAAGTTAACTAAAAAAATAGAAGAATTATTTTGTAAGAGGTTCTACACCTTATTCATATATTTACGTTTGCTTGCAACAGGGGAAATGCTTCAGTAACTTTAATTCCTGTAAATCCTAGCTGCATGACAGTTTTACCCAAACAGTACCCCCCAAATACACCCCAAAAAAAAAAACGGACCATCTCGTCAATAAATAATCCACCAACCTTTGAGCAATCTTGCTGTTTGTATGCAAAAAGAGATTTTGACAATTGAAATGTCTTCCATTGACTGATAATAAAAATCACAGTGACCCTTACGGAAATCTGTCCTACCTTTTTTTCCTGCCGAGCTTTACTGAATTAGGATAAAAGCCATTCAAAATTTCGGATCATCATTTTACGGTGCACACACTCAGCACTTATCCTAATCTAAAGTAGGATCTGTTATGGAATTTTTGTACGGTTGGTTGAAAGATGTGTTTTTTGCTCCTTACCATAAAAGATTGTGTAGCGGAATCTTCAAAAGCTTTTTGCACATATCGTTTTTGGTAATCTCATTTACATGTGCATTTAAGAAAGAGATTACGTATCCATTGCTTTAGTATTGCTGCTTTTGAAAGATGCATGAAACTATTGTGGCTGTCTAGTGCTCTACCAATTATCAAAACTGAACATCGAATCCCAACCAGACCTTGTACCCGTAAGCAGGATTTTGTGTTCAACTTCAGGTATTCTCAAATGCACGAAGCTTATAATAGCGGGCTATTGCATCTCAAGGTTGTAGTGCTGTAGGATAAACAAAAAACGATGTAGTGAAGAATAGAAATCTAATTTATAACTCTTCTGGAGAAGGTGGATTCGGTCAAGATTTGTAGAAAAATTGATTTGCGGTATTCACGTTGCTTACACATTTTATCCACATTTTGGTGAATCTATCCGTATAGAAGAAACAAAGAGCATAAACGATGTTAAGAGATGATTGATACTTTTGCTTTATACACTCTGAAGTTGTAGTTGTAGAAAGCGTTATTTAATGAAAAATACGAAACTAAGAAAGAATGTGATTTATGATCCTTTACATAGCATTTGAAGGGCATGGGTGAATCATCCGTCGAAGACACACTGATCACACCATAATGCGGCACGATAGCTAAGGTATGGAAATCTAAGCCCTTTATATAGTGCTAATTTATGAGTTTTCTTCGTAACTAACGTGAAGTGAACGTGCAAGATGGAATCCGTTAACTTCAATTGCGGCAAACTCTTCAATTAACCAGGTGCGCTCTTTCAGGCCGGATTTGCGAGCATCCCATCCCATCCCATTACTGTGCCGGCAAGAGGGAAACCACACACACACACACACACGGGTACTTACGTACACCGTGAGTTATTAACCTTTTTGCGCTGATTTATGCAATCACGATAAAGTGGGATAATCAAGTCCGTAGCTCCATCAGCCTACAAATGAGCCATTTTTGCCGTTCGCAAAACTCGCACGTACGCATCTTTATGGAAGTGAACTTTCGCCCGTACTGCCCCGAGCGAAGGAGTAGCGTTTTCAGCTGAATTGTGCGACCTCTAGCAGTCAGTTTCGGTGAAGACTCTCGTTTTCCGGAGATGCCATCGTTCAAAAGCAGAACCGAGGTGGTAGGCAAACTAGTTTCAACCCATTGAGCGTACGTGTCGATTTTGTCGTCGCGTCGGGTATGACGCATTCTTAGTCCCGAACGGAAGCGTTACGAAGACGTACTGGTACTGGCTCGCTAGTGTGGGAAGCATAATTTTCTATTACCTTCCGCCAGAGCCACTCGCGCGGTCGGCTAGCGGATGTAAATAAGCCCTGCAACGAAACGGTAAAGGGGAAATTATTTCGCCGATGGATCACAAGTAAAAAGGCACACGCTACGCCCCAAAGGCCTCCTCTCGGGAAATTCATAAATAACAGGTTCCCGTTTCTACCGGACTTTCTGTGTAATACCGGCGCAGGTCTCCCGGGGAGCAGATCGCCACTCTTTTTCTTCCATTGAAAAACATGTTTCTGTAATGAAATCAGCAAACGTTCTGGGAGGTCCCAAATGCCCTTGAGTTATGCGCGGGTGACCTCTCGTAAGAGAAATCTGGGGTCTCTAGCAAAGGTAAACTTTGAGTAAGGGAGTAACAACACCAAAAAAAAAAAGGGATAGGAAAAGATTTGGAACACAGCAACGATACAAGGTTTTCTCATGTGGCCGGTTCTACGCCGTCCGTGAATCAATCTGGGCAAACGGTGGAGCCGTATGGAATGAAATGATTTTATTATTCATTGGCAGTGTGTGTGGCAAATGTGTGTATGCTAATCGTCGAATGGCGTGATTAGGGATTATTTTCAGCGCTATGCTCCACGGGAGGCTTGTCGTGAAAATTGCGTTTCACGAACCTAGAAAAACGGAGGTTGATCATAACAAAATTATGTGGTTTTCATAACCCAGAGGGAGGTTCGTTATTTTACTGCCAGGTGTAGGCAATTTGTTTTTTATGACTGATAATGCTGCAGCTATATTTGGTAAGATTTGTTTATAAGTTTGATGTTTTTTTGTAGCAGGGAGTGTGTTATAAAGTACTTCTTATTAGAGTAATACAAGTTACCGAAAACATTAAGATTGCTTTAACAATTGTACAACATATTATTTTATTACTTATTCGTAATTTGAGTTGGTAACATGTTGTAAGAAAACATTAGTACTTCATGAAAGAATTTCAAACTATACACAACGAACTTTGCGCTCTTATTTCGTACCATCAACATTGGTTACAATAAAAATATCCTAGAGTTAATAGAAGTTGTTTTTATAGAAGACTTACCAGATCTAAAGCAGCAAAAAACCTACGCAGATTAAACAGCTTGATTGAAGTGCACAGTAGAACCAAACATAAATGAACTTAGGTTGAGAACTTGAAATACTTTCACAGGCACTACCTGAAGCCATAGGGTGGAAACGTTTTCATCCGTGGTTTGAGAGTTAAAACCTTCAAGGATCTTTCCATTGAAGTTTAAAATATTTGTATAGCATGGGAGGAAGTTTGGCTTGACCACGCGCCGAAGTTTAAAAACACTGCAGGTGTATAGTGGACCACCCAACCAAGGCTTTCGGTGAGTGTGTTTTGGCGTGGGTAGAATACTTATATTCCTCCATTGAAAATGAATATTATAAAACGATCCTTCAAAATGAGGTTGGTCAACAAATAGGGATTTACGAAGTTTTCGGAAGCCTACAGATAGCGAAATCTTTCTCAAAACGGGAGTTTGTTCATATCGATGCAATCTCTGCAACTTCAGTACTATTGCTGAATAATGTGTTGTTTGACATTTTATCTCCATCTGTCGTGGTACAATCGATACCAGATCGTACCACCTATCACATTCTTCTTGGGATAATCGATTCGAATTCGACTATCAAAATAAACGACGATAGTGGTACACTTACATCGAACGTTCATGATGTAAACTTACGCGAAAAAAAAGGACCAAAAACACGAATAAAAACTCTTTATGCTATCTGTAACAATTTCACGCAACATTGGGTCCGGCTTCATGCAGAGAGATGACTGTACTATCAGCGATCCGGAACTAGTCTGTTTTGCACAGTATGCTCAACATCCGTACCGTTTCTTCAACTGTGTTTGCCTTTTGTACCTTGTGCGCGATTGACGGGGGGAGGGGAGGGATGAAAAGAAAAGCAAAACCAAATTCGGGACGAGGATGATCATCTTCTTCCCCCGCTGTTAAACGTACACGTTTTTGTGCTGTATTGAAACGTTACCCGTCAAAACGCTCGAGTGTTGGTTTAACCCGTAACCAACGCCGCCTTTCCTTCGTGTAACGACGGTTCATTTACTCTGTTCGCTCGAAACGATCCCGAAGACAGTGTTTGTTCACATGGTTCGACGCTGGCAGAATTCTCAAGGAACGAAGATTACCCTTTTAGCTCGGGCGAAAGGTTGGAGCGTAAAGGTATTTTCCGATATATCCTGCTGGGATGATGGTATGGAAAGCAGGCGAGCGAGCGTTTTTGTGCGCCGGGCTCTGGTTTTGCATGCATTTGCCGATCGCGCCAAGCGAAAGCACTGTACTTGTTGAGACGGTAACTGGTAACAAACGAGTGTAAATAAACATTGGCAGTGTTTTGGTTTTCCAATGCAAATTTTGCGAAATAACGTTGATCTATGCATAAATCGGTGTGAATAATGCACACCAAAAAACGCTCGTTCGAGCGATAGAGACATTGGTAGTTATTTTGAGTGGTGGCGTGTATTCAATAGAGTATTGGTTTGTTTTTGTATTAAATTAAAAGATCGTGCACGGGCGTGTATCGTTTAATTTGTAGTACAGCTTGCTGTGAATTATATCAAATATGGATAATACTCAGTAGTTCGTCAGACCTTAATGTCTGAACGGAACAGTATGTCGGAGCACGTTAGGTTATGTTCTCTTCATAATTATAATGTTTGTTGATATAATGATGATTTATGATGTTTAACGGGCACACTGAAGTATGTTATATGATAATTATATTTGTGAGCATGCTTCACAGCTAGAGTAGCAGGACCCTCATTTCACATAAATTTATCAACATATGAGCTCCAAACTGTAACACACTTTCATTCTTTAATTGTTACGTTTTGTTGAATAACATTTTTCTGTGTGGTATATTTTATTTTCAATGTTATTTTCGTGGCATTTAATGATTGGTTCAGCAACCAGATTTACCCAGAGCAAACAACACAGTATAAATACGAAACTAAGTTGACTACACTACTTCAATCTCGCTATGCCGAATGCTAAAACAAAATCATAATGCAGTTCCAACGCACCAATCTTCACTTCCTTAAGAAAATCTTCCAACTCCCCGCAACTCCCCCATCCCCCCTTTTGGCTACCCCTCATTGTATGAAATCGATCCCTTTTGTGTGTTGAATCGATATCGTAACGAATCCAATTTGATTTCAATATTCCTGCCACCGCCCAACCGGTGTGCCAAAAAAAAAAACCCCAAACGGTGCCGGCCCAGCTGTCGGAAGGGCGCGCTGGATGATGCCTATCACATTCTCCCCCGGATCTATTCCCTCGAACACCCGAAGAAGCTCGCTCGTCCCACCCTGCGGGGATGAATCACTTTACTCGATTATCCATATTTTGCTTTCTTCGTACGCGTCCCGTCCTGCTGTCGTTGCTGCCTCGACCGCAATGATCAACACCCGTCAGGATCGATAAACAGTATAAATGATGCCATCAAAAATGATTACATACAGCTTATGCTATTTACATTCCCTGCTACGCTGCTTCTTGCAGCTGTTTCGATTCGGCAAACAAAAAAAAAACGAACGAAGAAAACCGACCAGTTTTCGGTATGACCGGCGTCAAGTGATTCGCGTGGGAAATGTTTAACCTGGTAAAGACTTTCGGTTTAGGTGTGGGAGGTGTTGGGTGTTCGAGTTTCCTGAGCTCCTTTTTTAGGGATATCTTTTATAGAATTCTCATCGATATACAAAACATATGACAGTGATTTGTCGTTCTATTTTTGTCTTAATAGAGAATATTGAATAATTTGATATAGAAGAACATTTTACCGAAGAGCTATGTACTGAGTATGAAAAAACGCTGAGCTTTCGTTTGCGATAATGAAATAAATTGGTTTTTTCCAACGTTAGAGCTTAAAGCTAGCATTGTGTTTTTTTTTGTTCGAACGGAGCATGTCAATGTGAAATGCTGAGTAATGTATTGAATTAATTCAATTTGTAAGATTTTCCTTCGAGGCCACACACACACCAACTGACACACACACACACGCTTGCCGTGCGTTAGGTTAATTAAATCAAATGAACAACGCGCTCGTTCGAAATGGGTCCGTAATATGTTATTCAATTATATAATTACCGTTCACACTGTCAAGAGTGCGGAGTAGCCGTACGTAATGAGCACCCTTAACCTGGGCAATACATTTATCCTTAGCTCTAGTGTTTTGTGCTGTCCTGAATACTGGTCATTGTGGTCAAGGATATTTCTCTACCGCGGGACTTTTGAGCCTGTTCTGATTTTGCTTTCTCATTATTGCATTTACTGTACGACCTTCTATCATGTACCAAGTCTCAGCTCCATTAATGCATTACAGGGTTTTGCGGATTGGCCTAATATGTTCAAAGATGGGTATGCAATATTAACTTTCTTTGTTTTTATGTTGAATTAAACGTTTAAAGGATTTTTTTAATTGGAAAAAGGACAAAAAGATCCTCTATACTCTAGTCTGTTTCAAAACTTTGATCTCTCACCCAATAGATGTGATCAACCCTGTTAGAAGGATGATAGGTACAGTCGTACCACAGTAAAGGTGTAAAATAGCCGGGTCGCATGTGCTATTGTGTAAGTCATTACCACTCCCTTTTGCTGCCACCATCAGAATGGCCAATAATTATCAGCTCGAACAAAAAATTGCTTTATAATAAAAAATTAATGGCAGCAAAAAGGATTTATCCAATTTGGAAGTAAAAGTACGATGCCCGGTGCACGATAACCAGCTGGTCCAGCGAGTTACAGCCGTGCAGCTGGCAGAAAGTGTTGTAAGATAGAGTAAGCGGATATTGCTGATATATCTTAATCAAGCCTGCACGTGCTGCTACCACCGTGTGGCGTGTATGCTCGGTGTGCTAAGGTGTGGTACGAATAACATAATTTCATTAAGAGACTTCTTCTTCCCGCACCTCATCTACCGCGACCGAGGTTGTATGGGAAAGCGAACAAATTGTACAAAAAGCCTCTTCATGCTTCCGATTGCCTATTTTTGACGTCAATCCACTTCTACCTTACCGATATTGTCGGGATGCATGGGAAATCGTTGTGATTGATTGTGATTTTGACACGTCCTCATTATTCTTCTCCCTTCCGGGCCGGAAAGCCGGAGCCGGGCAATCGAATGAAAAGTAGCTTGATGATTAACATGATAATGATTGAATGAGGGCAGAGCACATTAAATCCAATCATATTTCACGCAGCTCTTTCGCTGCTTTTGTGAATCAATCCTCCCCGTAAGTACGCTGACGCGGTGTAGGGTAAGTGGTCGGGAGTTTTGTCCATGTCTGCTGCTGTACGATATAGCACGGTTTGCTGCTTAGTTTATGTGACACATAAATTCATGGAATCGTGTGAATGAACCATTAATCATTCGATTCATCACGGTCAGCCTGACAAAGGTGGCCGAGGTGGTGTACTGCTATTGAAAGAATATTGTCATTTCGAAATAATGAAATCCATCAGGTGGCGCAGGAACACAGTTGTGCGCGCAAGAAAATTGTCAATGGTGTTTGTGTAAGGATGCGAAATAGATACTCCGTGAGTAAGCATGTGAGTGGTTCCTTTTCTACATGAACAATCTGAAACTATGTACCTTTGTTACACAAAGAACTTGGCGTGTGTAGAGCATTCTGTGCTATGAGCAACAGGATATTTTTCAACTTATTGAACAAAAAAAATCCTCTTATCAAATAGGTGGCATCACATGCATAGAGTATGTCGCAGCAGAAAAAAAAGTTCTTCACCGGCAAGCACCACCTGTTCCTAAACCTTTTTCTCCAAAGAGTGGACCACTGGAAAATTAATTAAAATCTGAACCTTTTCTTCTTAGCAATCGTTTTAATTTCCAACGCAAGGCACAAGCTTCACCCTCAACATGAGTAATGATCTGGTTACGCGTACCACTGCAATCATATAATATGTATAAAGGAGCGCAGCATGAATAATATGCATACCCGCCCGATGGTCTGGGATTTTATGATCCTTATTGTGAGGATATTAAATACCCAAGATGTCACCACGAACACTCGTGGGAATGGCAACTGCAGTGGCATACGGTAACCACTGTGGTAAGATGGTTTCAAACGTGGCGCTGTTTTGGGTCACCTGCTAAAACTATGAACGATGCAAGTACACTTACGAAGGTGTACCGCCCTAGCCAAGACTGAGCAAGGTATGCGCCTTCTTAAAACCAAAGATAGAAAGCTACTGTCATCAGAAAATGAATTTATTATGCGAAGTGTTTGGCTGTTGGCCAACGGAAAAAAGGAGAATCACGAATATCAAGCAGGATAGGATAAAAATTAGCATTTGTTTAGAAGAAAAAGACCAGTTTTTACTATCTTTGTATGCTTATAAAATAGTTTTGATAAAGTTGTTATTGAGAGAAGATTTATGAATAACAAAACCTGCAAATTTTTCAACTTGCTGGCTTAAAATTGTTGCTTGGCAGTATCGTGTATTGAACCTCATATGTCCCATTTTTCTTTCTTGATACAGAATTGTTAAGAAAGCAAGAAATATCAGGCCAACATATCCAAGAATGAAAAAAAGCGAAAAGAAAACGTTTGAATGGAAAGACGGCTTAGCCTTTACCCTTAGCTCATAGACGCAGCCAACTGAAACATATTGTTAATTCAATTTTGGATTTTTCGATAGGCCAATGTCTTATCTATCATGACCATACAAATAAATATCACAAATTCAGCTCACGAAATGAAGCCCTGAAAGCGAGTTTAACAGGTTTTAGTCGATTTAGGTGACAAAAGAAAGCACGGAAAGCACAGTTAAAAAATTTTCTTTTGAAAATCTCTTTTACGTTGTATACTGCTATCTACTGGCTGCGATGTCACGCATTGTCAATCATGCTTTACAGCCAATGATGTCGGTAATTGTTTCGTGAGCTGGTTAGCAAAATGTCGCTTCCATCTTGCAATGTACGAACAAAGTATGCACAGACTAATAGGCTTTTCTCAAGAGAAAAATAAATCACTCGAAGCTGTCGTCGGGTGAAACTGCACACGGCCGCTGAAGGGTAAAGTTGCTAATACTTTTCCGGCAAGCATTTCGCTCACGTGTTTCACAATAGTAACATTAATTGAATAGGAAATGTTCAATTGAATAAAGCAAACCAACACGGACCAACAGTTCTTCACAGGAAAGTAAAAGATTTGATAAAAGATTTGCGTCACTATCAGCTTTCCTAACGGGCAATGTTTCCCGTCCACAAGAGGTAATGTTTGGTAATGCACCTTAACAAGATTTCAATAGTAAAAGTTATTGTAACAGTTATTGTAATTGTGACGAGATAGAAGAATTCTAAGCTGAAAAGAGCTATTTGTTTTGGTCCATTATCGCTTAGTTACTAGGTTCAATAAAAATAGTCTCCAAGTTTTATAAGATCATTAATCAATAAACAAACTCAACTTCAAGGTTTGTTACGTGATGTGCCTGGTTTTAAGTATTTTTAAGCGGCTTTTTTGTTGAAAAATAAGTGTACGATTCATGCAAAACGATAACACTCCAGATATAGGTCTCTCACGTGGTGATGTGATGTTTCACTTAAATACCTTACATCTATTAATTTAATCAATTGATATAGCTCCAAAAGCAAGTGAAAACATCTTTTACTAGTACTTTGTTGAAGGGTTTATTCGTATCATGCAAAAACAGAACAATAAATGCATCAATGCAAGTCTATCTCATGAATGTTTCTGCACTTACAAGCCAACACAGTTGGAATCTATTTTCTCAATTAACTGTTCTACATGGATCTGTCTAGGGGTTTTGCATGTGTCCCCAGTCACAGGATAGGATATTATTTTAATATTGGTCTATCAATAAAAGCTCCTGACAGTTTCTATCACTATTCCCCGTGGAAAATGCAGCAGTCTGCAAATTTTTCAACTTGCTGGCTTAAAATTGTTGCTTGGCAGTATCGTGTATTGAACCTCATATGTCCCATTTTTCTTTCTTGATACAGAATTGTTAAGAAAGCAAGAAATATCAGGCCAACATATCCAAGAACGAAAAAAGCGAAAAGAAAACGTTTGAATGGAAAGACGGCTTAGCCTTTACCCTTAGCTCATAGACGCAGCCAACTGAAACATATTGTTAATTCAATTTTGGATTTTTCGATAGGCCAATGTCTTATCTATCATGACCATACAAATAAATATCACAAATTCAGCTCACGAAATGAAGCCATGAAAGCGAGTTTAACAGGTTTAGACGCTGTATGTTTTAGGTGACAGAAGAAAGCACGGAAAGCACAGTTAAAAAAATTTCTTTTGAAAATCTCTTTTACGTTGTATACTGCTATCTACTGGCTGCGATGTCACGCATTGTCAATCATGCTTTACAGCCAATGATGTCGGTAATTGTTTCGTGAGCTGGTTAGCAAAATGTCGCTTCCATCTTGCAATGTACGAACAAAGTATGCACAGACTAATAGGCTTTTCTCAAGAGAAAAATAAATCACTCGAAGCTGTCGTCGGGTGAAACTGCACACGGCCGCTGAAGGGTAAAGTTGGTAATACTTTTCCGGCAAGCATTTCGCTCACGTGTTTCACAATAGTAACATTAATTGAATAGGAAATGTAAAAGATTTGATAAAAGATTTGCGTCACCATCAGCTATCCTTACGGGCAATGCATCCCGTCCACAAGAGGTAATGTTTGGTAACGCACTTAAAAAAGATTTCAATAGTAAAAATTATTGTAACATCCTTTGTTAGTAATTCCAAAAATGGTAATAATCGTTACGAGATAGAAGAATTCTAAACTGAAAAGAGCTATTTTGGTCCATTATCGCTTAGTTATTAGGTTCAATAAAAAAAAGTCTCCAAGTTTTATAAGATCATTAATCAATAAACAAACTCAACTTCAAGGTTTGTTACGTGATGTGCCTGGTTTTAAGTATTTATAAGGGGCTTTTTTGTTGAAAAATAAGTGTACGATTCATGCAAAACGATAACACTCCAGGTATAAGTCTCTCACGTGGTGATGTTATGTTTCACTTAAATACCTTACATCTATTAATTAAATCAATTGATATAGCTCCAAAAGCAAGTGAAAACATCTTTTAAATGCATCAATACAAGTCTATCTCATGAATGCTTCTCCGCTTACAAGTCAACACAGTTGGAATCTATTTTCTCAATTAACTGTTCTACATGGATCTGTCTAGGGGTTTTGCATGTGTCCCCAGTCACAGGATAGGATATTATTTTAATATTGGTCTATCAATAAAAGCTCCTGACAGTTTCTATCACTATTCCCCGTGGAAAATGCAGCAGTCTACGATTGCCGTGCCTTACAACGGTTGTTTAATGCGCATTCAATATTTTCAGTTTTCCAATAGTTGGACAATAGCAGGTCTTATGTTGAAGTACTAAGCAAAACGTAAATTATGTATTTATTTTTTGTTGCGTAACATTTATAAATATTGCTATTCATTTTGTATTGTTTTTTTTCGTTTTGATTTATTGAATTGTTTGAATGTTTGGTGGATTGATAGTTAATTTGATGCTAAGAACATAAGTAGTTTAAAATGTTTTTAAATTATTTACTTCTTATATGAATGGCATTAAAACATCTCATTACAAAAAAAAATCTGGTAAAATCTTCTTTGTTGTCAGTGCTTGCAATGAGTGAATTTTCACATTGCATTGAGCATCTATTCACAAGAGCGAATCACACTAGAGAATTTCTCTTACAGTCACTCACGACCCCAGTTGTGCAGACAGTCGTGAGACAGGAGAAAATTCTGCGAGTCTTTGGTACTCTCGGAAAATGTTTACCATGAAGGGACAATGCGATTTGATGTAACAGCAAACGAAAGGGACGATTGTGCTTGTATCATTGCTTACACATTCGATGGAGAAAGGACACACTCACACATTATTCGTACTTTAGTTTTATTTTATAAGTAGAAGAGAATGTACTGGTGCTTTGGTGTTCATTAATTTTGACAGTTTGGGAATTATGAAGCTGATCTTTTTCGTTCGTTTTTCATTTGGTTTCATTCCGCATCCGAGAATGTTATGTGGTTTGTTGTAGCTCCTGTGCATTAGAATCAGTTTTGTGGTGTAGTAATGGGTTAAGTTTTAGTGGCTAAAGAGTAATCCTTTTAAACCAGTCTTGTTACCGAATGTGGATGTCTCCATCAAAATTAATAGGCATGTAATGGCTTTGCAAACATGGGACCGTCATTGAAGGCATTAGTTTATGGCAAAACAACTTCAATGAGTCGTTTTTGTCAACTGGTTTATCAGAGTAAGCATCAATCAGAATCAAAAATAATGTTGAATGTTCCATATGCTCAGCTGGCAGTGATGGGCTGGTGGCTGAACTATTCAAGATGGGCCCGGAGAGGCTTGCCGCGATTATGCATCGGCTGATTGTTAGGATATGGGACCAGGAAGAACTACCGGACGACTGGAAACTGGATGTTATTCACCCAGTGTACAAAAAGGGTGACAGACTGGACTGTGCTAACTTCCGAGCCATCACAGTCTTGAATGCTGCCTACAAGATCCTGTCCCGAATACTCTTCTGCAGACTTGCGCCCCTTGCTACAGATTTCGTCGGGAGCTACCAAGCTGGATTTGTTGGAGGGAAATCCACTACCGACCAAATCTTCACTCTACGGCAGATCCTCCAGAAGTGCCGGGAGCACCAGATCCCCACGCACCACCTGTTCATCGACTTTAAGGCAGCCTACGACACCATAGATCGTACCGAGCTATGGAACATCATGCGGCAGTACGGTTTCCCTGCGAAACTGGTACGGCTGTTGAGGGCTACAATGGACGGTGTGCAGTGCAAGGTGAGAGTGTCGAACATGCTGTCGGATTCGTTCGAATCTCACAGGGGACTGAGGCAAGGGGACGGACTCTTCTGTTTGCTGTTCAACATTGCTCTGGAAGGTGTCATGCGAAGCGCGGGCGTCGACATCCGGGGCACGATTCTCACCCGGTCTCTCCAATTCCTTGGCTTCGCGAATGACATCGACATCATCGGGCGAACATCTGCGGCGGTGTGCGAAGCGTACACCCGACTGAAACGCGAGGCCGATAGGATTGGATTGAGGATCAATGCGATGAAGACAAAGTACCTGCTTGCCGGAGGCTCTGACCGTGATAGAGCACGACTCGGAAGCAGAGTATTAGTTGACGGCGACGATCTCGAGGTAGTAGAGGAGTTCTGCTACCTTGGCACGATCGTAACTTCGGACAACAACGTAAGCAGCGAAATCTGAAGGCGCATTGTTCAGGGGAATCGTGCCTACTACGGACTCCACAAACTCCTGAGATCCAGAAGACTCCAACAACGCACGAAATGCGCCATATATCGTACACTGATACGGCCGGTAGTCCTCTACGGGCACGAGTCCTGGACTATGCTGGCGGAGGACGCCAATGCACTCGCCATTTTCGAACGGCGGGTGCTACGGACTATCTTTGGCGGTGTGTGCGAGCAGGGCGTGTGGAGAAGGAGAATGAACCACGAGCTAGCTGAGCTGTTTGACGATGCAGACATCCTGACGGTCGTCAAAGCCGGAAGGATACGCTGGTTGGGGCACGTGATGAGGATGCCGGACTCATGCCCTGCCAGGAAGGTGCTCGTCAGCGACCCGTTCGGCACGAGGCGCAGAGGAGCATAGCGAGCTCGCTGGCTGGATCAAGTGGAGTCTAACCTGAGGGATATCGGATGCAGCCGGGGATGGAGGAGTGCAGCCATGGACCGAGTTTCCTGGAAACGGATTGGACACCAGGCCATGTCTATTAGACGTGCTCCCTAGGAGCAGGCCACGAAAGAAGAAGAGAAGTTCCATATGCTCTGTATTGGTTATTTATTTTCATGTTTATATTACAAGGATATGAGAACCACTTAGCTATTAATCCTATAGAATAAAGAAATTTAGACATTAAGGTTGATAAACAATTAACGTTTGTATTTATACAGAATATCTTTAAAGATGTATGATACAGCAAAGTGTACCAAAAATATTTCAAAATTATAGGAGGGAAGATTCGCGCTCTATTCAATTTCATCCTAAATTCAGTCCAGCTTGAAGTAAAAGCAGCTTCAGATCATCCTCTCTATCCCTTTCATTCATCTTTTTATTACTCTTATTAAAACTGTCACCGATAAAAGAGTAGCTCATAAATCCCTTCGTTAGGTTATCGCAACCCTTTTCAAAGATATTACCTGATTTGATTGGATTTGACGTTTTTCGTTTGATACTTTTCACCTTTAAGGTCGTTTGTTCTCCGTTGCTTCCCATTTTCACAAGCGGATGCGAGATCTAGACGGATTGCGGATTGATTGTCACACTGTTCTTTATTTCGTGCCAATCGCTACCTATAGCTATCCGATATAGCTTTAAGAATTTATAAGAAATCAATGCTGGTAAAAGAAGAAATCTTAGTTTATCATTCAAATATTTTGTTAAAACTTATGTTTCCTTGATTCAAATAAATTATTCGATAAACGTAACACATGTTGCATTATGTATCAACAATTGTTCTGTATGTTATTATTATACCACAAGGAAGTCACCGTTCTAAACAAGTTCAGACGTCTGAAAAGTTAACTAGGTCGGGCACGTTGATGTAATTGAAATCTAATCATATCTCCTAAGCTACGACGTAGACTCCCAAGCCGAGGAACGAGAGCAGAAAGCTAACGATCGATCGACTCGCACCGAGCGCGTTTGTGAGTGTTGAAATTTGAAATGGCATTTTCAACATACCGCAGTACCGTGAGATACGATAATAAACAACTCCTCGTGTATTGGCAGACTCAGCCTGCGCCTTCCGGTGCTGAATAAGCAGCCTTGTTGGCAAATTCTTAATTGAATAGAGCATCGTTAAACGACACCACTTGGAGCTAAAGTTTTCTTACACCACCCCCGTTCTGCCTTCCTTGGCCCACTGATGGCGGTGCGTTGGAATGTTTTAGCAACAACTTTCTGCACCATCATAGCTGCCTCTCGTACGGTAAACAAACCCACCAGCAGCGTGCTGAATTGTTTATGGATCGTTAGGTGTTTAATTGCTTTTCATTTACCCTGGCCCAGTTTTTAGGAGCTTTGGTTTCGATGGTGCCGGGGCGAATCGGTAAAGGACGGACGGACGGACGGACGGAAGGAACAAAACACTTTCGATTATTTTCTGTGATGTTTTCCAATTGTTTTCCAAGCGCTCTAATGATTCGTGAATTGGGCAACCTATAAAGTAGGCTTCAATTTCTGGCAATTTAGGTCATTCATTAGCAGTTTCGAGGACATCATCATGGTTGAGAGGGATCATGATGATTACTTTAATGGCTTGTAACGCTGTTTAATTTTTCATAAATGACTAATGATTGTTTTTAAATGCGCTGTACAAAATCTGATTATGTGTGCTGCTAATTGAATGTTGTCAATAATAACGGAAAGACTGCAAAGTGAGGGATCATTGTTTTTGAACCAAACTTGAGGAAAACTAAGGTGTTATCCTCTATGGACTGTTATACAAATATTCAAAAACAAATGTTGAAAACCAAACGAAGATATGAACCCAAAATATAAAGGAATATTGGCTTCCCCGATTTAATTCGTTTTTCACTTTTTCCATTTACATTCAACGTAATCGCTTTTGAAAATGGTGTTTCGTTCAATCGCTAGTGCAGTAACGATTTGGACAAAACTTTCCCACTGTTAGCAGTACCCCAGGGAATAAGTAACTGGCAGTGGTGGACTATTCCAAAACTGCACAAAAACTCTCACCAAAACAATCATATTTTCTCTACAAACACCTTAGACAAACCAAACAAAGGGCCGAAGAAGCTGGGACAAAGTGAAGAAAGCATGGAAATGATGAAATCAGAAAATGCCAGACAAGCAAAACGAATACTCATGGGGCCTTAGGGTTTGAACGGAAACCGTTTGTTTTGTATTCTTTCCCCGCACGGGACCTGCTTACCTTTCTCTTGCAATGGAAGTTCTGACGCAAGGGTTTGTGAAACCGAAGGCCCATTTGCAACTATCTTTTCGTTCAGTTCCTCTTCCTTGTGGTTCAACATTTTTCCAATAGGTAGTGTAGGTATTTGGGATTGTGGTACAAGAGATAGAAAATAGACCGAGAATAAGGTAGAAGTCTTTTTTTTTCTGTTGTGAAACTGGTCTACTCTTGGTGTCTGAGATTTTCCATGCCAAAGATAGAGAGTGAGAAGCATAAGAATTATGTGGGAACAGACTATAGACATGCTTAAACTACATTCTTTTCGTGAAATGGAATGTAATACTGGTGAAGAGAATCCAATGAAATTGTTTCTGCTACTTCAAAATGTCATCACGACTTGAATCATGTAACGTTTTCTAATCATTGATTCGTTTTGTTGATGAGTTTCCTGTTCCCAGTCTTACATATTTGGCATCATTATAGACTGTTCTGTGCTAGTTGTTGAAGTTCATAAGAAGGCAGTACATGCTTGATTAAACCTATCTATGGTAAATTTGTCCAAATGTCAACCCACTATTAAAAACCCTTTTTGCGATCTATTGCTTATTTAGATCCTTCTCACAGGTAAACAAACATCGGGTACTCAAAACTGCCTTATTCCAATTTCTCCCAACAGTTTCAAATTAACTCTCTTTCCTGTGCAGCTCCGTGACATTCAATTAAAAACTTTGGTCATAAAATTAACCTACATCGTTCATGTGTGTGTGTGTGCTCTGAGGTTAGCTCTTTCAGATTTGCCCTGCCAAACGAACAATCGTACCTTGGGAATTAAGTTAATCTGATGGGATAAAATATTGGAACAGGACAGGGGGATGTAAACATCCCAATTTGCACGAAAACTAAATTAAGAATGATCGAAATTCTAATGAACCATCAGGATGCAACTAATGAAGTTATTTAACTAGTCGAGATAATCAGCTGCCTGGAAAAGGAAGGCGCTTGTATGTACGCTTGAGCCGTAAGCTTAAATTAAACCGAAAATTTATAGCTATTCTTGTCCCTTGGCTCGATAAGGTCACGTTTGTTTTAACTTTGAAGCGCATTAATGTTTACTACTTTTGCTTATGATGAGTTCAACTATCGAGCTTTGTCGAGCTTTTTGAAAATTGGGGTTTTCTTTTGTTGAAAATGAATATGTTTTTACCTTTTCATGTATTCAGTATATTGATGGTTCATTATACGGCATGGATGACTGTAGATACAAGATACAGGATTACATGTATAAATGAGGAAATCAATTATTATGTTGATTTTTATCCTGAATTTAATAACACCTTTCTATGTCAATGACATGAACTGTTTTCTCTACCGCTAGGTCTGAAAAGATCGAGAACCCTGAATGTGATTTTTTTTCTTATATTTGATTCAGTCCCTCGTTTAAGGGTTACGATGGAGTCGAATTATTAATCTAGACATTGATTGTTTCTGAAATGTTCTGTTTGCTCTTATATTACGATAGTTATAGGACAATTATTTATTAGCACAATAAAGGAATTGTTCAATACCTTTCTTTAATGTGTAAAAAAAGCAATATTCAAAATTTGAATGGATTTTTCTAATGTAAATTCAATAAACTGTAAGCTGAAAATGTGACTGATTCTTTTCACTTTCGGTTTGCTTGTTTACTGGAATTTACAATTTCCTTTCTCGTTAGTTTTTAAAATTCTTTTCCTACAAAGAGAAGCTTACATGCTACGATAGTCATTGCGATGAACGATGCTTCACCATCATCAGATGATGCTATCTAGCACCGCAAAATAGTTTAAAAAGAAAGTACGAAACAATTTGTTTTTTATTCTTCACCCCGATGTTGGGCAGCATCGGTGGTGTGCTCCATGAAGAAATATCCGACCCAGAGTCAGCAGCAACAATGCAGAATGTGCTTATCAGCATTCCAAATCCATCGAATGATTGGTTTTGTAAAGTAATGTTAACGATCAAAAATGATGGAGTTCATGCGAACTTATCCAGCTAAAAAATGATGGTACGACTAGCAAGATAAGGATGAAAACTGTATGGACAGAGAGATGATAAAGAAAATCACTGACAGGAACGTTTGGAGCAGCAATTCCAATTTTGGTATGCATCTCATTACGGTTTAAAATGGAGGTTTAATTTGCCAATCAGCCCGTTCGATTTTTGTTGACTTGCGGTTATCGTTTGAGAAATGATCGAAATGACAAATGGCTAGCGCTCATTCTGGAATGAGCTTTACATTTGCTTTTGATGATGGTTACGACCGGAAGTTACGGTAAAGACAGTAGCAGGAGCGAATAAAGTGTACTCGTAGTGTATTTTTAAAGTGTTTCATTGTTAATGCAATATGACACCAAGTTGTTATATGCCATGGCAACTTAAAAAGGCAATAATAGCTATATAATTTGTTGATAATATAATATAAAGTAGGTGTTTAAGCCTACTTATGTACTTATCTAGCTGTGTAAATTTAATTTAATTTATTATTGCATACTTTCTGCTAGATACCTGAAAGCTTATTCTAAATTAGTCGTTGCCTGTTTTCAATAGCTATATAGTTATTCTATATAGTTATATTCTTAACTGCGACAATTAAACGACCAAAGCTTATGTTTAGCAAAACATTTTAAAATAGTTAATGGTTTACGATATAAAATGAAAAAAAGAAACTATTACGCCCATCGATGGTTGTGTGTTATATTTGAAATGTAATAACAAGACAACTATAAATTCAGTGTAATTTAATTTACTTGATAGTAAGATAGAAACTATCTTTGTGCTTTACCTGAAAGTTGGTTGATAAAGCTACTTATGCGTTTGATTTGTGTATAAACTGGATACATGCTCTTTGGCTTTGCTCTTTGATCAGCATCAACCAGTGGTCTTTGGATGAAGTTTTTGCTGTATGATTTTGTGTGTGTGTGTGCGTGTCATGCTGTTCAATAAGCTTTTTGTTCTCCCACCCGAAAACACTTTTTCTGCCAACGGTCGATTGAACCG
>KZ062359.1:135729-163767 GCA_002091835.1 Anopheles maculatus
GTAGGGAAAATTGGTTTAATGTTCACAAAGCACTTAACAATTGGACGGTGAATAGGATGCAGCCTGTTCTGTTCTACTTGTGCAAAATGTCTGTTTTGGGTTGGCTCGTCGCACACAGAAGCAGCACAAAGGGAGAAAGAATAACAACAGCAACGATATAAAAAAAAAGATAGAACGCTATCAACCAAGCGACAGCACACTCTCGACGACTTCCAAGCACCGATTTGTGAATGCGCGAATCCCTAGTGCAAACAAAATTATAATTTATTCACCGACACCAAACGATTGTTGTGCAGGTGTACGTCGAAACATCAGCATGATAAAGTGTCATGTTGCGAGGAACAACCGGTAACACGAACATTCGAGAACAAGGTATATTCGTTAACGGTCGCGTACAATCCGGGGGAAAAATTATGACCCTCAATTCTTTTCACCTTCAACTCGAATCCTTCGCTGACTCGCCGACCTTACCTTTATTTGTGTGGGGGGGTGGAAAGTTAGCGCTGAGGATTTAAGGTGCTTGCGACCAGAAGTATTCGACTATAACGCCAAAGCACACACACTTTAAGCTTAAAGCACGGGGATCGGTCGATACTCATTCCAGCTGCAGCTAAGCTGATAACATTAATTACAGAATCTGAGGTGCTTTACTGTTCAAAAAGTTGATCAATAATGTGATAGATAGAATGAATGCTGCATTTTTCAAAGTAGTTTATATCCTTCTTTTTGGAAATAGACTGTTGACAGTAGGATTTTACCGAGTGCTTTACATTTATTTTATCGTATCACCAAAGCTTACATCAAGGTATAATAAAAAAAAGGTATAATAAAAAGATGCAGTTTATAGTATCTTCATGAATATACTCTTATGAAAAAATATACAAAGATTAAACAAAAAAATAAAAATACTTTGAGCGCATACCACTAGTTCCTACAACAGTCAGTATTCCACATTTTGTGAAAATTTTTAATTTTTTCAATAGTTTTTGTTGGTTTAAGTTTGATTCACTTTCAAACTTATAGTTTTTATAGGCAAACCCTAGACAGCTCAATAGTTCCTTTTGTACCTTACTTTCGTTTGTTCTACCGTCTGAATACACAAGATTTATGGACCATAGCGCAAAATGCAACGCCATGACGCGATACAAAGAAGCCAAAAGCAAAGTAAGCAACAGTACTCCTTTGCCAGTGGTTTCGAAACATCCAGGATGCCACAAATCCCACCAATGACTGATGATGAAAACTGCAGGCACTAGGGTTATATACCCGTCCAATCGATGACTGTCGAAAGCGCTGAGTACGAAAACTTCTCCCAGAGTCTCAACTGCTGTAGCCACAGTGGCTGTTTTCGAAGCAGAGAAAGCGGGTGAGCCATTACATGAAAAGTAGCATACATTCCCGGGTTTTAGGAAAATGCTTCATATCCGCAGCACAAACCCACCGCAAAAGCACGAGATGCAGTTGGCTCGGCTTCTGGACATGGGAGTGCACGCTAGGTTAAAGCCAACGCTTTGTAAAGGTTGTTTCCCACAAGCATCAACAGTTTCCCCAGAAGCAGCACGGAACAACGCCGCTGCTAAAAAGCGTATAAGCCTTCACACGGAAGCAAACGAGCGTGCTGACTTCGTCCGGCTGCTAGACGCCTTCCTCCCAGTTTTGGTTTAATATCGAAGCCTCTCGTTACCTCGGCAAGCGTCACACGGGTTGACAATATAGCTTTATCATCGCCGAAAATTTTCATCACATTTCTTCCATTTCACGTTCGGTGCGGCCGAACCGAACGCAGGATATTATTCCGTGCAGTAGGATGTGGTATGGCCTAAAGCGTTCGTTACACGAAGAGCTCTTGATGTTGAAGCGTCGGACCAAACGAGCGTCTTCAATCAAATATTTTCACTGTGACGCTCGTAAATTGTCACCGGCAGTGTCAGGCTTAAATCAGATGGTGGAGTTTTCATTATGTTGTATGGTAAATGAGACACCGACGACGTTGAAGGCGTTTGTAAGGCCAGCTTGTTTAAATTAAAGAAAATAAGGGTAAAAGATAGATAAAGCTATTATTTTCTAGACGAAAACCATCTTCTGAACATACTCATGCTTGATAAAATTAAAAGTTTAAGGCATCGTTTGTTTGTGTCCATCAATTCAAAGCGTAAGAGAAGAATTAATAATGCCTTTTTTCAGAGCATTCCTCATATAATCGATTAAAACCAACTTCAATTTCTTTCTCTATTTTTGGTACAGATGGTATCAGTTTTTGGTATAAACTATTTTCAAACTTTCAAGTGCATTTAGAGCTAAGTCTGTGCTATCGAACTACATACTGTAACGTTGGTCCATTTTAAAGCACTAATCTAGGATTCCGTTTCAATTTCACTCGCGCATCGAGAGCTTTCAAAACTTGACTAAAATTTTGAAATTTTCATCTTGGATACAAAGGATTCTAATAGCGATGTGATTATCATTTCCCTTGCTACTAACAACGCATACATTCTCACATGATCTTTATGTGATTTCTTGTCACGAAGACAAAATTGTTCAACGTTGTCACTACTCTAAAGTATCTTCAATCATACAACATGTAAGATGTAACAGCGACGACTATTTCTTCCATAAACCGAACTCCAACACTAGTCAAAATAGGTTTAAAGAAACCATTTCGGAAAGAATAAAGAGCGTGTCCAGCAGTTCCTGTCCTTGAATGGCAACAAAAGCAAAGGAAAAGATTCAATATTTGCTTGCTCTTTACACCTTCGCTTTGGCTGTTTGACTACAAAACTTGCTCTTCGGAAGCGACCCGTAAAAACTTTTCTGACATCTTACAGTCTCGTTCAGTTAGTATCAGGTGTGATGTGCGGATAACGGAAAGCCGGCAAACCATCCGACCAACCTGGTGGTCATCCTGTCACACACACATGCCGGAAGGCGAAATTATCTCTAGCCACCGGAAAGGATGTTTCTTTTCTTGCGTTACGGGGGTTGAACCAACATCCGATGCAAGCAAAGGAACAGCGTCCTGCTGGGTGTACGGTCTGTTGGTGCATGACGTGCTGGACAGGGAAACTTTCTCGAACAGTTCTGGATGATTTGGGAAGATAACCGGATATCTTTGGTTTGCCATTTTAGTAAACAACATTTGCCAAGATACCTTCACATCGGACAGTTTTGCTGGAAGAATAAATGCGTGGTAAAAAGTCTAGCAAAAGAAAACAACATGGGAAAGAGCACCATAATCAATGTTTCGGTCGCGTCGTACATAATGTCGATTTATGTTTCATTCATGTTCGTCCTGCAACAGCACAATACACTTCATTCTATTCAACAGAGCAATCACTGAACCGGACATCAGTGTCCCTCTTGGTTGTTTGCTTGCATTGCACCAAACGATGCAACGAGTCCTTGTAAATGTTCATTGTAAACTAAGTTCCGGTGATTTGACGCTGAACATAGCTCAACACAGTGCGAAGAAAACGGGCGAACAGCTAGTGAAATATTTTCAAATTTTACACCGACATCAACAACACGTGTTACCAAGCAAGTGTTTTTCTTGAGTTGGTTGCTTTTTTGTTTGGAACAGTTTCTAAAGTTGACAATGGTCAGTATCGCGTGGAAAGTAACAAAGCCCTACGGAGTCGTTATTGTACAAGAATGATGATCGTACTGGAAGTGGAAAGGAATGAGATTGGAGATCGTTGGAAGTTTACATTTTTCTTATGAAACGTTTCATTTCGGATGCAGGATATCCATGATCAAGCTATACCCGATAGCTACAGCCATGCATCGATGGAGGCGCCCAGTGCTTTTGACCGTTTCGGACGTTTCGGTTGATTACGGAGCAAATTGAGAGACATTTGTCATCCCAGATGAAAACGAATCCCCTTTCGATCAATAACGGGCACGAATGCTACGTTTGTAGTTGCTTGTGTCGATTGCTAACACGGGAGCTCTTAAGACGGAATCCTGTGGGGAACGCTATTAATGGTGGTTATTTGTGATATTTCTAGAATCGTTTTTTTTTGTTACATATTTGGTTTGGTTTGGCTTGTATTGAAGTACCTTTAGTTAAGGAGTTTTGTTTGTTCAATGTGTATATGATGTATTATCTTTTTCCTGATAAGCTTGGTTTTGTTGTTTTGTTTAAATTTTTACATACCTTCCACGTTGCTGGCCAGCATTAGCTCGAGGAACATTTTGTGCACGCGTCGTTTATGTCCATTTTAAAGGTCTAGTTTGATGAGTACTAGCTACTCAGTCGAGAAGGTACGTTGCATCAAACTTTTTGATATTTTGTTTAAGTATGAGTAACTCTGAGAATTTTATTAAAAGACTTAATATTGCTATGAAGAAATCTGGAGTAAATTATTACTAATTATGACCATTTTGAATAAATCATAAACATATCAACGTTTAATTTTAAAAATATATTTCAATATGCTATTATCGTATTTAAAGATGAATAAGGTTGCAGAGCTGTTAAAAATATGCCGTTTCGATGATTTAAAAAAAAATCAATTCCAAAAATAGCCTCATTTGAAGCATCTCTTCAAGGATTAGCAATTAACTGTTTTACTGAGCTACCAGTATTCGTCCTTGTCTTGTCGTTCTGAAATTAGCATTCTTAAACGCAACCGCAACGCGATTCTTCAAGTGATCCTTCCAACACTGTCTCACTATTCGCGTCACTTTCGTTTGCAAGTGCCACTTCATGCTTTAACTCCATCATGAAGTAGCCGCCACCTCGGAGCTCATTATGCTTTGCTGTAAAAATCGTTCAACTTCTTCCGCAAGCTCAGTCCAACGTTCGAATCTACCGAATTCGAGAAAATGCGGGCACGTTCAACGGTTGTGCAGTTTTTCGCTTTTACAAGCGCTCTCCATTGCTCGAGTGTAGGAACGGGATTTTATGGCACGATTGGCGCGTGTTTTTAAGTGCAAACCCATTCTCGGTGCATCGCGGAGAAACCTCACTCGGCCACTTGGATACAACGTTACAGTCATTCAAATGACTGAAAGTGCTTTGAAGATGTGATGGAGATGAAAGGTTGTGAACTTAAGCACGTTCACGAAATGAAATAAGTACGATCAAATGAAGGGAAATTATGAATTGGAAAATTGGCATTGCAAAGGAAAATTTTCTGCAAAGGAAACTTGAGATGCAGCAAGCGACCAATTTAAGTGTGATAAATGCTGGTTTTTTTAAATATAATTAGTTTTTAATTTGGAAAAGCTGCTAAGAAGATTGTACCAAAACGGGGAATACTATAACGATTCATGACTGCTCAACCGATGAGCAATTTGTGGGTTGTTTAACAATTTTCTTGTTTTTTTCAAGCCATATTTTTTCTTTCTTAAAGTTACATTTCTTCTTTACATTCTTTCATTGTTTTTTCTTCACATTTGAGGTAAGTACTTAAATGTCTTTTTAGTTCAGCGATTTGATTCCAAAAGTACTTCTAGGCCATGAAAAACAACTAATCGCTTACATAAAGGAAATAAATTTGTTATACTTTAAGGTTGATTTCAACTTATTATAATAAATGTTACTTTAACGCTTCTAAACACAAGTTGCATGCACTATTAGCAAATTTTTGTTTTCGCCACACTTTTCGTGATCAATATTCGATCGAAGATTCTCAATTGAATTTCGTTTCCATAAAGAGAAATACAGGAAGCAATTTTCTTTTTCAATCCAAAACAAATGCAATTAAAAGGATTTTCCTGTTGGGTAGCTTTATCCGATTGCAATACCGGCATAATCCATATCAGTTTAAGCAGCCAGAGTGACTATAAAGTAGGCCGAGGATTGAAAGGTTTGAAAAGCGCCATAAAAAAATTGTATTTTACGTTCATAACGCTTGCGCTTTTCAAACAATTTACGATGAAAACCATTTATCGGTATGAAAAGAATGTTTGTTTGTGAAGTATTGTGTCCAAAAATTAAGTGTATGGATTATATTGCTAAGATTTAATAAATGTCTAATCAAACAAAATGCCGCGCATGATAATGGATGCAAGCCGTTTCACGCGAAACGCTGATCTGTACTCCATGGCAGGAGTAAAATCGCTGAAGGAAGTAATGGAAAACTCAGCACAACGTTTCTACAACCGTTGCGCAGCCTCACTTTTCCCTCTGATTAACACTTTGGAACCAGAGTTGTAATGTTTGTTAAGTGTTTGTATAAGTAAAATTTAGGTTAGGCTTAGGAAATAAGTATTAGGGTAAAAAACAACCGCTTCATGGGCACTTCCGTTAGTATGCACCTAGTGCGGAAAAAATCTAGAACGTCTAACACGGCAATTGTAACCATTTTGTAAAATAGTACCTAGCTAAATCGTAATGACTCCGAATCTAACTATATGTTCCTTAAATCGCAATAAACTTTTGTATGTAAGCTGCTTCCTTCTTTACTCTAACAAAATGAACATTTAATTTTGGAATTCAATAATCACGTTTGACGATGTTCTGTAATTAATTAATATATAATTAATATAGTTATATAATAATTAGTAATAGTAATCAATATTTGATTGAAAATTTTAAAGATGATTTCAAAAAATAACCTTTTCATTAACAATTTATTTATTCATTAAAAAACAACCAAATCAATTTTATACCTATACATTTTAAACCTATAGACAAAATTGATAAATTAATAATATTTGGCAGATTGTGTTCCATGTCTTCTTATGCAACATCACATTAATTTTTTTATTCATTCACAAAACACATCCTGTTAACGATTATACGAATCAAATAAGCATGTTTGTAAACATCAGCATTATCTTTTTTCCGAAAGTCACATGCAACTCAAATATTCCCATGGTGCTGTATTCCAGGAAAGCTTTATTTGATTTTCCAAGTTTTACTACCATCGAAATTGTTAAATTCAAGCCTTCAATTCTATGAAAAAGTCGTGTCAGAATGAAAAGTATCTCCTTCCTTCGTGGTTGTGACACACGCTAACAGTAGCATTGTTAAGGTGAGGTTGTTTATCTTTCATGAACCAAACATTTGAACATGCTTACATTCTAAATGGTTATTTTGTAGTAAATTTTTATTCTCCTTCCAAAGAAGTTCCTTACGATGATTCCACTTTATTGTTTTGTGGAATGTAATATAATTTTGTTGTTTTAAATAGTTTTGTATTTTTATGAAATTCAATCTATCTTTTTATAATTAATTCTAAAAGATTATATGTTTAAAAATGTTCAAATGGGTGTATGATGACGTTTTAAATAATGTTTTGGCATCAATCGAACATATTGATAAACATATTCTACTGTTTTTGTGAGTGTGCGTGTGTGTGCTTTGCTTCAGAAACATAGCATAAGGTTGGTTTATTATCCGCGTAATGTGTACAAAACTAATTAGATTAATGATGTAGACGACCCAAACCGATAAGCAGATGATAATGGTTTAATGTTTTGCAAATAAAATTTAGAAACTATCCCTATCCATCGGTGGCGTTCCATCGGTGTGTGTTGAAGAATGGGAAAGAAAGGAAATGTTTGCAATGCATCGCGAATGATAACATGCGCTAAAATGATTCAGGTCTAAATTACCGCTCGCAATCATTAGCCAATTAAAACACGATCATCCCGGTGCGCGATGTGGTGGTGCGGGGAAATCAAAATATCAATAATCATTAACACCGTTCACTTATTGCCACCATCGATGTTTACGGTGCCAGCCATCACGCGCGAAACACCAATTAGCAAATCAGTTTATAAGGCTGTGTCGTTGTCTTTTTTTCGCTTGGTCGCTGTTTCATCGAGGATAGTTGTTTCGAATCATAAACGGGGGGGTTTTTTTTTCTTTATTGCCGAACGGTTCGTATGTGGCTTTCGTCGTTCGTGGGTGTTTTAATTTATAAAATTTAATCGTTTGATCGTTGGTGTCACTTTCCTTTTGCCAATTGATTGGAAGTGCAAATAGCAACCAATAAAAAAAGCTTAAATACCCGAGCAGGACACTCGTGTGGTGGTGCAATCTTTCATTGATTTTGTTGATCATATCTTTTTCGGCTTGGTTTAATTGATTTGAAATTTCAAACAAAAAGGTACAAGTTTAACAAAACAAAAAGCGCTTTATTCATACCCCAGCCAAACAATGCTTTGGGTAAAGCTTCGCCGTCAACCGATCGTTTAACTTTCCATGCGGTTTTTTTTTCTCCCAGCACCCGTTTCCCATCGGGTATCCGTTGAATGTTACGTAAATGGGTGGAAAAATAAAATGCCGTGAAAGCATCTTGGGCTGGTGCCTTTCAGATGATTTCAAACGAATAACATGCTCGCTTCACGGTTGAACGAATGCAAAGCGGATTGGGTCGGGCCAAAGTGATCTCATGAAGTACGAGTGAAGCAGTTTTCCAATGTTCCGCTTGCATTACAAATCTGCGCTCGTTTGACAGCGCACCGGCACGAAAGGGAAGATACGAACCGGAGAAATAGAACTGCCACACGGATGAGAAAATGAAAGAAACTGTTTGCCTACCAGTTTCTATTACAGCACGCTCGTCCCGCTAATGCTTCCCATTCCTTTCAGGGCGAGATCTCTTGGGGAATCATGGGAATGAAACCTGCAAAGTGATTCACTCCGGCTTTCTTCACCGTGCGCAGCAGTAACCGAGCTGTTGGTTTGGTTGGTGTCTTTCTGTACCGTTGCGTTTGCTCAAAACCAAAATCAGCATTTTTGCGTTACCTTTGATCAAAGGATTTTCGTTCGGGACATATCTGTGGTAAGGTCACACTGCTACCTTGCGTGGTGTTGTCTAGCATTGCGAAGAAACGGTGGAACCGCTTGAGATGAGATTTAGATGTACAAATAGAATCAGCATCGCTTCATGTAGTGTGTTAAACGTAAAACGAAGTTCAAACGTGATTTAAACGTGGATGCTAAAGACGTTCTGTTTTAATCTTCTTAAGATCTTCAGTTGATGTGAAGGATGGTCGGAATAGTATGCGTTTTAAAACGGAAAGTTTATGTACGAACTACCAGCAATACTAGCTCTTTATTATCTGTACTAATAACAATTTAATTTCCTTCCATAAATCTCTTTGAAACGCCCCATCTAGAAATGACAAAACATCGAAATGAAAACAAGTCACTGTGAAGAACATAATTTTTCCAAACAAAAGTAAACTGCTACATGTTACTCACACGGAGCATGAACCTGTGGCTTTCGTGTTGTGGTTTCTGTTTCAACGCTCATTCGGTACCTAATCGTAACAGCAAAACCTGGCTGGCCGATGGCTGTACGTTTTCAGGGACACCCCGATACAGTCCAAATCCGGTACTCCGGTTACAAGCAGCAAAACCGGCTGTAAAATATGTTCAATTTAGGTTAACATTTTATTCTGTGGTTCGGTTTCCTGGATGTTCATCAGCTTCCTGCCGACATAACATTTACCGGAGGAAATGCATTTTCCCAATCAACAGTAACACAAACAACATTGGTATTTTGACCATGCGATATACAGATATAATAGCTACATGGTACACCGATAGCTACCGGATCCAGGCACATAACTTTACCATCCCGGCCCGGGACAATGTTTGTTGGTCGAGCTGAAAACCGGAATCAAGCACATCTTTTTGGAAGATTTGTTAAACTGTTCAGCTGATGAGTTTGGAATGGAAACATTATCGAGATGTTTTGGTGCAATATATCATGGTCAATGTTATGTTTCCGTTACCGCCCCGTTCTTCCTTAATTAGGTTTTACGAGCGAAATGTTTATGGGATAGTTTTGGGTTGTATTTAGTTTCACCTATAATCGAAATTCGTCCATGTTGTTGCTCATGTTATTGAAAGGAAAATTACAAAAATGTTCTATGTAGCTGTCAAGCCCTGTGCTATAACTCTCCAGTATTGTTTTAATACACCAACTCGTTACATTATACTTGCTATAAAAAAAATATGAATACAAAGTTGAGATAATTCATTCCCAAACAGTTCATGTGTTTACATTAGAGAGAACGAAAAATTCAACAACCAAATGCGTAATGAAAACAAAACTTTGATGGAACGATTTATTGTATGAATATCATGATAAACATGACCCCCAGGATGGTAACATAAATCACCTCCCATGTAAAGCAGTCATTTGTTAGGCACGCAATCTAAATAAAGATATAACCCCACGGACCACACCTTTATTTTAAGTAGATATGAAAGGTTGGGCCCGCTACACAATCTCACGTAAATACTTAAATCTGATCCCACCGCCAAACAAACGTGCCCACCACCTTTACCAACAAGGTGCGAGTGTTCTGTCGTAGTTGCCGGCATCACCCGTAATAAGATTCGTATACATGCGATAAGAAGTGGTGAGATTTATGGACGAAATTCTTCACCCACACGACAGGGCGCAATGATCGATGTGATTGCTAATTACAATAATTAATCGAGAGCTGTGTGCTCATTCTAGTACCCATGGTTAAAGGTTCTGTACGGGGGACCGTGTTGGTACTTTTCCTTTTTACAAGCGGTAAGAAATGAAGGAATAGCATGGAAGCGAGATATTGGATCAATTTTCTGCCAGAGATTTTCGTTGTGTTAACGACTCACATGTTACGATTGTGTTAGGCATGTTCCAGTACTTGTTTGAATGCTGGTGTTACCTGGTTTTGTTTTCTATTTGATTAATCTGTAAAGGAATCAGAATGATTTGCTGTTAATGTTTGATGATAAAAAGAAATCAGAAATGGCAACTGTTTGAAATTTTATGGTTTCATGCTTTGATGCGTGCTCAATAATAAAATACCACTAATCTATCTTACTTAGATGAATTAAATTTTAATTTGCCAGCCATATATAGGGCAGACTATTTGACGTTGGGATGGAAATAAGTTGATTGTTTCAAAAAAACTTCATCTAAAGCATGTAATTTAATTGCTAACTCAAGACTCAGTTATCATTCATCCATTGTTCGATTAAGTAAGAATTATTTACAATAAAACGATAGAAACATTGCCTCTCAGCTCTACAATGAATTATACTTATCTTAGTTCTGGTAGTTTAAAGATTAACACAATAAAAGCAATAATATGCTTTACCTGTGCATTCGTAGACTTCGTTTTCTGTCTACTAACGCAAACGATAGCTGCACCTTCTGCTTTGGCATGTTTTTGTGAAGAATTAAAATGTTCTAGATGATATCGATTTTCCATTCCTGCAATGCGTCTCACGTGAAGATGATACAATTTGCTAAAAGCACAACGCAAAAACAAAAATCACAAACATCCGCTGCTGACTTTCATTTGTTGTCATGCATGTCACTCGTCGATGTACGTGTACGCATTTTGAAGCTGTTAAACTGTTTGCACTCACTCTCTCGTGCCGCTGTGATAGAGTGTCCTTTTAGTGGTTGGATGGCGTTTGACGTGAATTGGTGACTTGATGGATGGTTTGGACCAGCCGCTGCATCAACACGTCAATCATCGATCGAACAATTTTCGTGCCCACAGCAAAATGAGACCTACGGATAGTTTGCTTACTGTTACGCTGGGCAATGTGGGTGATGTGTGAAAATAAAATATGCCTCACGGTTGAAGCACTGGCCAACATTAATGACCAACTACCAGGGAAGGACATGTTTCTGAACAGCGTGGTAAATTGTTTTGGTGATGCTTCGTCTCATCATTACCAAAAGACGTAAATTGTGTTCAAATACTGCTGAAAGATACGATAATTTTTCATAAATTTAAGAAGGATGTTTTCAAAATTCTTCTGACTTATGTTACGCACTGTACGCACACTTAGTTTGATATATTTACTCATATTCCATAATTACAAATTTTACCCTATTACAAAGCATGCAGTTTTATTGGGAGAGAAAATGAGCACCTTACCACAGGGATAAGGTTTTTCCAGCGCTTGACTGTTTCGACCAATATTAAGAGGTTTTAAGGCCTTACACTACCATGGTACCGGGGCGTTAGAGTGGCAATAAAACACCATAAGGGCAAGCAAATATCCCATTCATGTAAACAATAATTGCATGCCGTTATGCAATCATTAAATGCAAGCTTCTGGGTTAACGTGTTCGGTACACGGGACAGCACCAGCAGCACGGAAAGCTGACCACTTTTACCGACTGCGCTGCACCAAAGCTTCAACCAAACGTGCCAGCTAGACTTGCAAATTTACAGCCCGCCGGTACAGGGCTAGGCCGTATCGATGCCTGTGATAGCGATGTAGCATTTAAACTTCATGCAACCTGACAAGTTAATTACACTTTGTTTGGTGCATAAATTTCCTGCCACCCGGTCGCGGCATGATCTTGCGGCCAGATCTTGCAGCCCTCGCCGTGCAAACGTTTTGATGGTTCCGCCCGCTGAGGATGGTCTTTTGATAAATTTCTTTAGTTTTAAAACCTGGCACCATTAAAAAGCAAGTTATTAAGATTAATGTTATCGCACTCTCGGTCGCGTACGTTGTGTTTTCCTCGCCAGTCACGAAAGGGGCTTTTTCCGGAAATTTACTCATTTGATCACCTTTTGCAACTGTTAGGACGTGTTGGAAAAATAATTGGCACCAATTACTGGCACGAATTTTAGCGCTACTCGCAGTTTTGCCCATTGTTTTTTTTGCTAAAAGAGTATTTAAAGTTTAGAGTGATGTTTAGTAAACGATCGTTCTGAGGTGATGTTTATACTGAATCAGAAATCTAAAAGCAGAAAAGGTTCCGAGTTTTGTAGTTTCAATCTTGTTTGTATTATTGACGAATGTAATATTCTTTACTTTAGCCTAGTATAAAATGATGTTAGCTATCTCGTGTTATGATACAACAATTATAAGAAATAGTTAGTAAAATTGGTTGTCATTTTTACTCTCAATATTCAACACGATTAACAAGCAAAGGTCACCACCATAATATATTATCAATTAACATGCTCTAACGCCAAGCGCACTCATGAGCTATAAGCATATTTTCTGGCTCACCTTTGGCTCACCGAGTGTCGGCTCCACAACTAGCCATACATCCGCAACAAAGTTTTCTATGCACTGCTCCTTATTTGTCATGAAAATGTGTGCTTTACTAGACCACCTAGCTGCTCATATCCCCATCTGGTGTGCGTTTCATTTTTCATCTGCTTTCAAGGCAATCGCTTTATCCTATCCTGGGCAGTGCATAAACTCGCCGTTGGAAAACTTTGATAAAGTGTAGTCAATTACCTTGCTTGAACAAAATGTTCACTGTTCAACAATAACAACCACCATCCACTTCCGGTCCACATTGCTTCAACAGTGACTCCAGTGGGATGCCGAGTGGGGCCGGTGCTAGGGATGTCATATGATAAAGTTGGATAGTTAGGAACCTTTTTTCTTAAAACGCAAACGAGATGAAAACTAATATTTGTAATAAATAAGCTAGTCATGTATGTACCCAATGGTCACTGTTGGACCAGGAAGTAGTGATCCTAGGAAAGCATGGCAATGAAGCATCAAGTTTTGTTGGAAGCGCAGTGGACAAACTTGTGTACGTTTATTTACAATATTTTGTTGTTGCTGCAAAACTATGTCTAGCATCAGTTGCTCCGAAATCCTCTTAACACAATCTTGGTACATAATTCTCTGATGTTTCATCATTCATTTTGTAAGTAATTGTCTTTTAATTTGCACCATTTCAACACATTTTAACACTACCTACTGTTGTACTAAACACGCAGTTTTAGAGTACCCGCACACCAAACCGTTGTGGGATGAGTTTTTCAACAGCTCCTACAATTTATCTTATAGCTGTTAGCATCTGCATGCGCTACTGGTTTGGAATTGAAATCCCGTTAAAGCAGACAAACAAACGCGCCGATGGTGCTTGTGGTTGCACCAGGAAAACGACAAACATCTAGATTGTATCACACCCGGCAACGCAAGCAAAACGATGCAAATGGCACTAGAAGCAGCAGCACTAGAAGCAGGCATCATCGCAGGATAATAAAAGTGTAAAATTTAAATATATTGCTCTCCGGTGATAAAAGTTTGTTATCTGATGGGTCATAAATTTGATGCTACCATGTTTTTGTGCATTCTCGGAACAGTTTCATCTGCACCTGTATCACCCAGGGTATCTGTAACAGACTGGTTGTTTGGTAAATGTTAAACTTTTCTTGCATAATAACATGCTTGACTATTTAAATGAGTTAAAACTCGAGTAAATCATCAAACTAGCCATTTTTAATAAAAATTGTGTCAAATATTATTAAACATCTTGAAGCAAATCAGTATACCCTCAAAAAGCCATTCTTATTAAGCCAGTCTATCTGCCAGCAGAATGTTCCGTAAAGCGACATTGTTTCCCTGAGTTTACATGTAATTTGGCCAGTAATTGCTGCTGTAAATTTCATTTGCTTTTATGAACTTCACTTGCCTACTGCCTACTGTTCTGCAATCTGAAGATGTCTTGATCTCATCTGATACCCAGCAAACCCTGGTACAGTTGATATTTCGCCTTCACACCGTTCACTGCTGAGTAGGGAAATAATTGCCACGTGGTTGACAATTAATTGTTATCTTCCCGCAAAACAGATGTTGCCGGGGACTGGCATGTCACCGTACCGTCTAACGTGTTTGGCTTGCTTGTATCTGAATCTAATTGTTGTTTTGTTTGTTCTGTAATCCGAATGAGTTATGAACTTTGTCTGTGTTGAGAAGTGCATGTGCAGGAACTACCCGAACCAGGGGCAGGCCCGTCTAATGGACAGTGTTCGTCCTTGCCTTTCATGCTAGCAGAAACAGTCCCTTACAAAGTGTAGACAAACTGACAGGAAAATTTTAATCACTGAGTTTCCCTTTTCCGTTCGTTATGCCATGATGTTATGCGTTTGGAAGGAGTAACGAACCCGAAGCCGGTGCCTTGTGCTCAATCATCGTGCAAAGCCACAGGCGAATGTTGACGAAAGTTGCTTATTACGTTGGACGGGGGGACCTCATTCATAACGTTTCATGCAGTAACGTTTTTAATTACGGGTGACAGTTGCTCTCACCGACTGTGGTGTATTATTTCGTCGAGTATTGGCTCACGCTGCATGAAGTTCCAAATTGAATTTATTGAATCACCGTGATGATGTTGCTGCAGTTCGGGTTGATCATGTGGAACTGTTTTTTTTTTGTTGCTTCAACTGGTTATCATTTTTTCCCGTGTAATTTGAACGTTACGAGCCTTTGCTTATTATGATTTAACAAACATGATTTAACGAACGCATATCATATTGCTGCTTTATTAGCTTTTATTTTAACAATCATACTTTAGCCCACATCTTCAATGGTGGAACGATCTCTTCGAAACGCTCCAAACACTTGGTTTAGAACTTTCACAACAAGCAACGAGAAAAACTGGACACTCGAAGCAAACATCAAAGGATTGGAACATTGGAGTGCAGCTGTACAATCGTACAATAAACGATTGAAGATAAAAGGATGCATTTTTAACATTGCGGCCGTAGCGAACGTCCAGTCGGCCCTGCACCGTGTGGTCGGTTTTATCGTTTTCTAACTATGCAAGTACTTAGCAACCTATTAGCATAACAAATGATCGAGATAAAGTTGTTCGGCGAACGTACCACAAAAGAGGCTGCAGCTGCATCTGGTACTGATGCCCAGCATCAATTATGCAACCGCAATCATTTGTCGGATAGTGCGGAAACCGAAATGCAAATAATTTATTTTCTTTCATTTTCCTTCATCAAACGTCAGAACGGTCATCCGGGAAAAGTTCTGAAGTAGAACGCAAGGAACCGCAAGGCACTGCATCCATCGCTTCTGCCTGAAGTGTTTGGTCAATGGTCCGGAATGCAAAATATATCTACATTGTTGAGGCTCAAGCATAGTTGTCTAGCGAAACAATTTCCACGAAAGAAATCGTTGGTGCATGCACGGTGCCGATTGATCTTTCCGATCGGCACAAAACGAATGGAAAACTTTTTATTATAGCCGTTACTGATGCACGCTGGACGCAAAGTTAATCAACGTTACCGTGTGCAAAAGCTAGCAAGTTGTGATTTGTTGAAAGACATTAAGTAACTTAAAGGATAATACTCGATTATTTTTAACTAATAACTTCTGCACTAAACAGAATGTTTGAACTTTTATCGATTTAATAAGTGTTGGGAGGGAAGTATTCTCGAAACGAGATTTGATTCCGGAACGAGCGATATTGCTATGTTACGCTTCACCGAATTTTCCACAGTGTTAGCCCGTTCACCGTTCAAAAGCTCGGAAGC
This sequence comes from Anopheles maculatus, assembly GCA_002091835.1. Taxonomy (NCBI): domain Eukaryota; kingdom Metazoa; phylum Arthropoda; class Insecta; order Diptera; family Culicidae; genus Anopheles; species Anopheles maculatus. Next base: position 151,954 of record KZ062359.1, read on the forward strand.
CACAAATAGTTTTGCGAGTGTATCAAACCACCAACCTAAATGACATTCGTTAATAGGCTTCCATTCTTACCTACACGTACAGTGCGGAAATCATTATCATTAGCAGGAGCATAAGCACTACCCAATTCTGTCATAATGCTCTTGTCGTGATGGCGCGAATTCATAGATAACTGCTCAGCCTGGGATCAGTTCCGTGAGGGGCGAGTACACCAAATGAATTTCAGTTTTTATCAGATTAAGTGATTAAAACTGGTCCACTAGGTGTAGATAGAAAGGCAAACGCTATTAAAGGGAGCTATGATTTCGTGAGGTGCCCTTGGGGTCGATCGTGCCGGGCATTGACGGTCATAATTTTGAAATTTTGATCGCCTTTGCTGATATCCTGTGTACGCGGGTGAGTGTGTTTAGCAGTCAGACACTGTGGCAGGTGCCGGTTAAATGCAAACAAATGTGGCTTAGCTAATGTGATAATCATTGAGTACAAGGGTATTTGGTACGGTGCGTGGAAAGTGTAGCAAGACTTTTCCACCGTAGATGAACGTAGTAAACATCATTAGGAGTTTGGCCGTGCAAAGCATCGTTTAGCTTTATCGACGATTACTGAAATAGCGTTTAGGCACAACATTTGTTATGAAATGAGTATTGTAAAATATCACACAAAATCGTCTATCCAACCAAACTGTTTCTAATTGTTTGTGCATTACATGTATTAAAAATACTACGCTTTTTCTCTGCTCTAACTGTTTTATTGATTGTTATTTTTACTTTATAGATGTAAAATAATTTTTTACAAAATACGGCTTGTGTTGTTTACAACTACAACAGCGTAATATTTAAAGCTACGCATCCCCTTTTGTGTTTTTCATGCTCACAGCTTTGACCTACATTCCCTGGTGTCTTTTTCAGGGAAAATAAAAACAAACGTTCGCTTGCAAAATGCTACCACGATCTTATCAAAATGAAATGATAATATTGGAACGCAGTTTTCTTGCTGTGCAACCTCGTTGAAACTCCCGTTCGTGTCTTGCACCGTTGTTTGTCAATGGTGTAAACGTATCAATTTGTAAGATCGTATGCAATGAGCTATGAAGCGATGGCAACGCGTGACTATAGTAAATAGCCGTAACGCAAAAGATGGTCTTTTGTAAGTTTTCCATTAGAACATGCACTTACGCATGCACGAATCATTTCGCAGTGTTTGTATATTTCTCACAGTGGGTGATTCCATCATGCTCCTACCGGTTTCGGATTAAAGCTGTACCAACGGTGATGGTGGGCTGTCCTTTTCTGTGCCATTGCATTGCACTCGTCATGTATGCGTACGTATTTCAGATCTTCTGTACGATGTTTGCCTGCGAGTTGCAGAGGCGTTCACATTGCATCCGCACTGATTGCTGTTTATTTTATACTAATTGCTTCCCTTTGTGCGTTGATGAGTCGTGGGTATCGGGTTCGCTAGGGCGTTCCATAATGGAGCAAAAGGTTTTTAACGCATTGATTCTATTGCTGGAATCAAGTTACCAGACACGTGTATTTGTATGTTTTCGTTTTGTTTTTTACATGAAGCTCAATCGACATGCCTAAGACCTTCCTGCATTTTGCAACGGGAAGTAAACTGTTTAAGTTTTTCCAGTAGGATGGTATTGTCATATTACAAAAGTTGTATCTTTCTCTAGGAAATTTGGTCGAGGTTGATGCAGTAAATGTGCATATTATATTTATAGGTTTGCTACCTCAAACCAGTTTGATTTCCATGAACTAAGAGCCTTTTAAATAGGGTAGTGATAGATCAAAGAACAAGTATCAGTGAGTCAACTATTCATTTAATTTGTTAACTTTGCCCATCGTGGCTTCTCGTCACGGAGTGCATAAACCAAACAGATTTCTTTTAAACTTCGCACTTTGCCTAGACTATGGATGAGGTATTTTTAGACTTTCAGTACCTTTCAATTATAAAACATTAAATAGCGATTACTGTTCTCAAAGTTATTTGTTTAATATATTTATTTGAAGGGTTAAAATAAGGATTCGATCAAACTTTTCTTATCAATGATGGAACCTTAAAACTAATTATTTATCACTAATTTCACACTCAGGTGGTTTTCGTTTATTGATTTTAGTTTTACAAAACACCGGCTAAACATTTCTCCGTTAAAATCAATTGTTCTGTAGAATTGTGATAACATAAACCAAAACTTTAAGTGAACGCTTGCATGGACATTAATACAACTTTAATAGAAATATTTTTTCACACATTCATCGATTATCATGTTGCTCTCTTGTTAGTTCTGCGTCATAGCTGCCTCCATTGTTATTTCATTGGTGATGGAAAAACTCGTTATCGCGTTACCTTTTCATTTATCTCCATTTTCTTCCACTGTTACACGAGCAAGTTTCTGCATCATTCGTGTTTTCAGATGCGGAATGTAAAAGTTACCCAGGTTGTAGTTACAGCTGTTTGTTACAGCAATATTCCGTTTTGTAATCGGTTTTTACTCAAAAGTTTTTTTTATTAATATTTAAAATTTTATTGAAAATGATTAGGACATCTAAGTAAAAGCTTACATTGTGGTGTGATACAGTTTTACAATATTATTATTACAGAGAAAAGCGAATTAAGCGCGTTTTATCAGTCAAATCGTGTGAAATGCTGAATTATTTGACAATATTTATTCTTCGAAACAAGGATACAACAACTATTTAACCGTAATTCAAACATATTTTTCAAACGTACATGATTATCACAATTTTTTTTAGGAAATATAAAAGTCACAACATAAAATTTAGCCTTTTTCCGTCTGCTCAAGTAATCACAGCAATTTTTCTTGCTTATGAACATGACTATGCCAAACGTCAACATCTAGCTGCACATCACACTGCAGCATTTTATGTTGTACTTCCCAAAACAAATACTAAGCTAGCAATTAGGTTAAATGGGTTCACACGAAAGCAATTTCAAAATGGGGGAGGTGCAACAAAAAAGAAATTGAGTTATCTATTCAATAGTGAAATGCACAAGAGTTGCAAAATTTGCTCCACCAGGAATGCACCACAGAAAGTTCATGTATCAGCAGAATGAAATTAATATTCGAAAGAACAGAAAGAAAAAAAAATGACAAACCCACCTTTCTGCTTACTCAGTCTAGCCAGAACTATCCGAGTGGACGCGACAATCTGACAGCACCGAGTCGGGCTTGCCCGGAACATATCGGCCCGGTGCTTGGTGGGCTGACTGGTTTCACGTGCATACGCCACCATAGCGTAGCGTACGTCAGATGCACGTGCCAGATGCATATTTCCCGACAAGGTAAGAAGCATCTCTATAGGTGAGAAAGATTCTTTTTCCTTTCAATTCAAACTAACGAAAGAATGCAGAAGAACTTCTGCCTTCCCATTATAACACCAAGGGGGGCGAATCTGTAGCGTTGCATTTCAAGTACCGTGCCTTAATCTGTTGTCACATAATTCTTATTCTTCGCAGGCGCCTTGGGCCACCGCTTCAAGACAGTGCCGGCAGTGGTTGAGCAAAGCAAAAGTTTGAAAGAAAATAACGTAACCAACGAAGCCACACAGGGGACACTATTTTGAAAAGTGCCTTTCGAAACGGGGAAGACTGAAGAAATGCGCCAAATGGGCCCACGTGCTGCTGCAAACTTTTGCGCCACAGGATTTCCATTGTAAAGATAAGACCGCACGGGAAAAGAATACCGAAAAGCGAGCTTTTATATCTTCTCGCTCGTCCCTTTAAAAACTGTCTGTGTCACACGCGCAACCAGTTTGCTTGAATAGCATTTTGAAATGTCTTTATTGATTTACTTTTCTGTTCGCTCTTTTGTTGTTGCGTTTCTATTCTTTCTTTGCTTTGCTAGAATTTCGTTAGAATATGATTGTAGCGTGGTTCTCTTTTGGAATGAAACGAATTTCTTGGAACTCTCGGCCAGATTTCAAGGCAACTTGTTGAAAACATTTTTAACTCATATTTATAAACAAGTTTTTAAAATCATATCAAAGTATGATTTGATTGTATGATGCTAATCTTAAAGTCACATGCTTTGTTTTAAAGTATCAAATTGAATTTTTATGAGGTTTTAGTTTGGGTTTTTAGATTTAAAACTTTGATACAATAAATAGCGAGGCATTCTGCGTGAATAAAACTGTCGAGTTTTAAAGGAATGTTTTATTATGGCACAGTTGCATTGAGCTGAAACTATAAGTCTATAATAAAAATTCTAACAATTGACATTTGTTTTTCTACCAGGACTAGGAACGTTTGTCATTTGTTTGCAGACTTAACGCGTTTGCATGATGAAATTGTAAGCAAAGTTGTTATTGGCATAAGTTGTTTTTTTTTTAATATTTTTAATCTACCACATGTGCCAGTTTTCAAGCGATGTGAATCTGCACATCTCCGGCACAGATGTGAAAGTTGAGACTTTTTACACACTCTGTGTTAAACGTATAAAACCGGAAACGTGGGCCCACTGCAGTGAAGTGATATCATTTCCAGTGCAGGAAACGGATAAACTTTTACGACATCTGAATCCTTCTCTTTCAATCATCGGATCGTCGGCGGAGCGTACAGTGGATGGCGGCCGGTGGCAAAGGTAAAGCAGCTAATATGGTAAGCGTCCCAAACAGTTTTCCATTACATAAAGCATAAGTGTACGTGTGCTCTCGCGAGAATCGTGAAATCTATTGGGAGTACGACAATGCCGTATTTTGCATGGAACGTGTGGCAGTATAGTTTTACCGGCACGGCACCGAACAGGCGGGTTCACGGTCACGGTGGAGGGGGGCAGTTTTTCCTGTGCGGAAAAGTTTAATGTCAGACGGTGTCGCACGGGAAACTTTTACCAACCACTCCACGTTAACTTCATCCGGAGCGGAATGGCATGGCGCGCTACTGAATATGGCACTTCGAACGTCATAATGACTGTACTCATTCGGTTGATGATTAAAATGAGGTAGCATTTTTTGTTGGTGAGTGAGCATTTTTTCTGGGGACATATGGTTGACAAATTTGAGAAAAAAATTGTTTCAAATTTTTATATTGTGTTTATCGTTACTTTATAAACCTGAAACGCTTGACTTTAATATGTTATAGAATATTTTTTCGCATAAGACAGTATTTTTATATTAGTTTCCTCTTCATTATTGTTATTGATTTCTCTCAATAAAATGAGATATAAACTTCCTCATATTTTGATCGAGAATTTGGAGCTTTCCTACCAAACAAACACGATTGACAGTTGTACGTCTGTCTTCAAAATATGCACCCATGCACGGAAGCATATTCGTTTAAGCTTTGGACGAAATCGCACATGATGCCCACAAGCGTGGTGTGAATGCATTGACCCTAAACGCTAACATTAGTTAGCACATCCCTTCGAAACATACTGGTACGAGTGTTACGCGCTATAACGAAATTCAAAAAGGATTATCATTTTAAATAAGAATTCATTGTCAAGCGTTTTGCTTCATTCAGATCGCACAGTCAGAACGACTATCGTCACGTTAGCAAAAGTTGTGACGGTACGCGACGCGTACGTCAGCAAAGTAAGACACTCGTTTGATGGTGGTGGTATATTTTGCATGCTTTTCTACAGTATTCACGTAGTGCAACGACGATTCGCTTGATTTTAATTATTGCACACTTCCTCAATAACGTCAGCAGGTTGGCAGGTTAACCCCCACCATGCATGCGAAGACTGTTTATTTCTTCGTCGACTTGTTGGCAACCGACAGAATCAGCCAGTCCTTGAATGTATGATGGAAAACGGAACCTGCTGTTCTTCGCTTCTGTTTCGAAATTGTTTTCGAATGCACTGTTGGTCTTTTGCACCGAACCCGCCCGTGAATGTTTAGTGTTGGCTAATTGGAATCACAACAACACACTATTGCACGTAAAAAGCGAAATTCCTTTTGCAACCTCCGGTAAGAAGCCCAAGCAACGGGCGGCTAAGAATTATACACATACCGTGCTTTGGCAAGCTCCTGAAAAGTTGCAGCCATGAGCAGACCGAACTTCCACTATAACGGCAGAGAATGAATTTCATGCAGGAGTTTCGAACGAACCGTTGGCGCTTTAACTTGAAAACAAAATGCGTTCACAAAATATGTCGGTGGGCAAAATGTTTTCATTGCAAATGAATTTCCTGCAAACGGTTATCGTTGGCGATATTTCATAGCTGCAGTGAGCACCACTTATTTATAGGTTCCCCGTTTCTGCTTATACCATAACATTAATTTACAATGAAAACTCTTTTACTACTGCAGCGTAAGCAAAGGGCCGGTAACACAGCCACCACATCACCATACCGTCATTTGTCATAAACAGAACGTTGTTTATGTCACACCGGCAGCGCCAGCGTGCAGAAGTCACCAAAACGTACGGGTATGATTAGTGTAAGACGGTGATAGGCGGCATTTCGGTTCGTGAGCTTATGTTTCGGAGAATGTATAAATTAATATAGCAAATTTTGGAGCGTCCATTCACTTTTGCGAGCGAGGAATAACTGGCGTATGAAATATGTATGATTTTTGCGAGTCCCATCTAATGCACGGACCACGAAGCGTTTCTTCGGGTCTCGGTCGGTTCGTATCGTTGACTGTTCGGGTCAAGGAAAGCGCTTACCCCTAGAAGGGCCATTGGAAGGAAGAGTAGGATAGTCACTCAGCTCGTGAGATTAGAAAAAGAGCTTTTTTGGCTTGTGAGTATCCTTCTCACACAAGCAGGCGCTCAATTTCTAAAGGTAGAAAAAAACTGCAGCATTCAAGACGTTTTACTGTATAAGATATCTTCACATTGGAAGAGAGTAGCTACTGTCAGTGGTAGACAATTAAGATTGCAACGTTGCAGCATTTCGTAATTGCATCTTAAAACCTGCTTACGGAAGCATTTATTTGTTGCATAAAACAATCTTGAAAATATTAAATACTTTTGAATGTTTGATACTATATCACTTGTGTCAAGTAATAGAGATGTTTTAAATTGTTCCGAAAAGAAGAAATATAATAAAATTATCAACTCCTATTTGTGATTATATTTTTAACCAGCCATATAATGTATACACTTAACATTTTACACACAAAAAAAAAACAAAAAAGTATGTTAAAGAAAGCAATGTTCAGTTGAGCCACGTGAACATTTATTAATGAGAATGAAAATGATCATCAACCACTATATTTATCACGCTGTAAATCTTTTGTTCGTGACATTTGCATGATTTATGATTCGGTCTCACGGTGTTTTCCTGCATTGATGTGTCACATGTGCTAAGCAACAGGGATGTTCTTTCGTTTGTCAGCAGACATGGAAACCCCTCATCACATCGTTTTCGTTGATCGAATAAAAGACTATTGGATTTATTCACAAGGAGCGGAGCATGAGCTACGTGAAATATTGGGTTGGATTTAATGTTCGCTGCCCTCGTTCTATCATTATCATGTTAATCATCAAGCTACTCTTCATTCGATTGCCAGTCCGACTTTTCGGGTGAAAAGGGAGTAGGATAATGAGAGCGTGTCAAAATCACAATCAATCACAACGACATGCTTTGCCGCATTGGCTAGCAGGCTGGTGGATTGACGTCAAAATAAGCAATCGAACGTGTGAAGAGACGTTTTGTACAATTTGTTCACTTTCTCACAAAGCCATTAGGAGGGGTGTGTACCGCACGCAATCACACAGAGTGTGGATAGAACGCTCTTAATGAATTTATATTATTTGTACCTCAACTGAACGTTCGGCTTACTTGGAAAACGCAAAGAAGCTTGTCAAGCTTAATAAAAACATTTTTTTTGCTGTTACACACAACATTTCCAGCATTATTACGTATGAGGGCGTTTTGCTACGTGAAGCCGGCCTTAAAAGGGAACTGTGTGGAAGAGCTATAATTTCGATCAAAATGTTATTAAGATATTAGATTGACAACTCTTAAATATAGACAATAGCCATTTCAACTATAAAGACTTATTATCAATGAATGAGTAATAAGAACACGCCTTCTACATGTGTTCTATGAGTCAGAAAATCATTGCAACAAATGTTGAAGTATTGAGGAGCTCAAAAGGGCAACCGTTTAAAAAGTGCGTGTGAAAATAAACAACTGTAACTTGTCCAATTAATCAGTAATACCGATAGAAGGTGTCTTCGGGTTGGAACATGAGTAAATTAAAGCAAAATATAGTTCATTACGTTTGATCCTTGGATCATAAAATTATACCATCCATTACTTGGTAACGCATTACTTAAAGTAGCTTAGTAAATGAAGGTTCAAAGAAATTACATAGCTTGACAAATTCTGTTCAGATAGCTTCAGTAAGTCAATGGTAAGTTATTTGAAATAAAACGTAATACACAGCGTGTTTTCTCCAACAGTAGTAAGAATTGATTGCCAAAGTATAATCACGCACATCATTATCGAATGGTACTTCAACTGGATGGTAAACATCATTAGTCGTTACCATTGAACCGGCACATTATTACCACGTTGGGTAGCAGGCGTCAGAACAAACATATTTGTATATGAATAATTAAATAACCACACACATGCAGGGAATCGAATGTACAAGGTTGTAATTTCCCTAATGTTACTTCCTAATAAAACATGCGTAGGGAGACACTGATTGAAATATCTTGGTGTAGTTGATTGGGGTTTTAAGTTGTGACTGATGATGTCCATTATTTGTAATCTTTCTTTGGTTAATTCTTTGACATCCTTTTACATTTATAATACAATCTTATTTGCTATTAAAATCTTGGGTTTTTACAACTGCACTATTGTTTATCATTGATTGTTAATCTAAGTATTTGCATTGTATATCATAAGCTGTTCAAATAACAAAGCTTGAATATTAAGTTGCAACACATGGAAATTTTAATTTATTTTGATTGAAATCGACTGAAAAAGATAATCCTCCCTAATATTAAAATATCAAAGTCAATACATCCATAAGTATTTAACCATTTCTTTCACCATTCCACTCCGAGCTCTCGACCTGTACGGACGTTCTTGCTTCGAACACGGACCGGATTAGAATAGGAATAAAAAGTAAAAGTGAAAGTAAAATAATTCTGCACGTAGTGGCGACACTCAGAAAACGGTCGCCTTCTCGGTCCAGCGAGATGGACCGAGCTAAAAAGCAACGAGGTAGACCTCGAAAAACCTCGCTCGAGTTCAACGATGTAGGCAGCAATATTCCAACAGTAGCAACCAGCAATGAATACGAGCTACTAAGCGATAGTGATGAAGCTCCTAACAACACGAACACTATCAAGCCACGTAAAGTGGATCGTGTCCCACCGATCATCGTTTGTGGTACATCAGTGGCAGATGTGCACCGCAAAATAACGGCAGTTGGTGTAGTGCAATACACCACTAATACTACCACAAAAGGTATAGTGGTACGCACAACGAATACTACGGACTTCCGTAAAGTGGTAGCTGAGCTTAGGCGTACGAGTACGCAGTTCTACACACATCTCCTGAACGAGGAAAAAACGACAAAAATTGTCCTGTTTGGCTTGCCTGATTACCCGATCGAGGAGGTGCAGTCCTCCCTAGAAGAAGTAAAAATAAAGCCACAGGCAATAAAAAAACTCCATATCAAAAAGAAAAAATACGACGACCAAATGCTCTATGTGCTCCACTTCGCAAGAGGTTCTATAACCCTCAGTGAACTAAAAAATATTCGTGCAGTGAATCATCACCGAGTGTACTTCGAGTATTACGCTTCATCAAACGGGCCGATGCAATGTAGAAACTGCCAGAAATACGGACACGGCAATGCAAACTGTCATCTTAAACCCGTGTGCGTTAAATGTGCTGGCACACACACCTCGAAATCCTGCCCGTTGAGCCTGTCGACTACCAACCCAGATGGTAAGATAACACCGTCAAAGCTTCGATGTGCGAATTGTGGTGACCACCATACCGCTAACTTCCAGGGGTGTCCAACACGGTCAACTATTAGCAATATTAAAAATGTCAAACCAAAAGCAACTCAATTCAGATATGAACAAGCAAGCTTCCCTTGCTTGCAAAAGGTGACCAAGCCTATGCCCCAAGCATTGAATTTCAGTAATGCTGTTAAGTCCCAAACCCAAAACCGCCAATTCGATGTCAACATCGATCTAAACGAAATAGCTCAAATAGTAGAAGATGTATACATCAATTTGAGCAATTGCAGCTCCAAAAAAGATCTTATATCTGTCATAGTTCAGATTACAGCTAAATATTGTTTTTCTAATGGCAAATAAGACTAATCTAAAAGTTCTATATTGGAATGCAAATGGCATTACCAACAAAAGCGCGGAATTTTTTAATTTCCTTGTATCTAAAAAAATTGACATTTCGGCAATTAGTGAAACTTTCTTGAAACCTAGTATGCGCTTGTCACACCCGGATTATAAAATACATAGACTGGATAGATACCCTGGTGAAAAAGGTGGGGTTGCAATAATAATATGTAAGAAACTAAGCTATGTTGCACTTAAACTACCCAAACTAAAAATTATAGAAGCAATAGGCGTAACAGTACCAACACAGCTAGGCGCAATCAATATTGTGTCGATTTACAACCCAGGTGGAAATACAGACACAGACAGTTTTCGGCACGACATCAGAGCTTTAAGTAATATCCGTAATAGTTTCGTAATATGTGGCGATTTTAATGCCCGACACCAGCTTTGGAACTGCGTAAGGTCCAACAGGATGGGTAAAACCCTCTTTGATGAAATGCAAAGAGGGAATTTTACCATTTCTCACCCTGTAAATCCCACGCACATACCAAATGACCCGAATCGATCTCCTTCTGTACTCGACTTAATAATGACAAATGGCCTTCACGAATTATCAGAACCTAAAACTTTTATTAATTTCGATTCTGATCACCTCCCGGTTTACTTTGACATTAAAACTAATAGCATAAATACTAGAGCATCGCAAGGCATACCTAATTACTCAATCGCAGATTGGGCTGGATATCAAGCATTTATTAACAGTAGACTTCATTTAACCAAATTGAATTTAAATAATATCAACCATACATCTCAAATCGACGTTATGATAAGTTATCTAACCAACGTAATCAACATCGCTCACAAACAACATGTTCCATTAACTATTCCTGACAAATACAAAATAATCCTCCCGACCAGCACCTTATCTAAAATTAAAAAAAGGAATACAATTAGGCGTCGATGGCAAAGAGATAGACGTAATTTGAATCTGAAAAACCATTATAATAGAATGTCGAATGAAATCAAGCATGAAATTAAACAAATTCGTAATGCAGCATGGTCTGAAAACTTAGAAAAAATGAATACCGGACCACAAAACAATAGGTTATGGAAATTTCTTAAAATAATGAAAGGTAATCAACTATCAATACCCCCTCTAAAGTACAACAATAATTTACTAATAACAGATAATGAAAAAAGCGAAGCACTTAAAACACAATTTCAAAAAGCAAACAATACTACATTAAATCAAACCAGCCCTCTGAATGCTAAAATTGAAAATGGTGTTTTCAACTTCTTAAGATACCACGAAACAAATACTTATAATGATATAAGAATTTTGTTCAAACCTAAACAAATTAAAGATATAATTTCAAACTGTAAAACAAAAAAATCAATGGGCCTTGACGGTGTTAATAATCATTCCTTAAAAAAGTTGCCGAAAAAGGGGCTCATTTATCTAACATTCATATTCAACTCTTGTGCCAAACTCAACTACTTTCCTGCAGCATGGAAAATAGCTAAAATTATCCCAGTTCCAAAACCTAACAAAGACCCTAACAAGACCGAAA
>KZ062360.1:0-27602 GCA_002091835.1 Anopheles maculatus
TAGCGATTATAGTGCCGCCTCTTCTTCCCATATTCTGGGGGGTCGTTTTTCGCGAATGCAGTCAAGCGGACCCGGCAAGGAAAATGCACCACATGCATTATGCCACACTAGTCGGCAAAGAACTCACACGGTGTATAACAACTTGCTCGGAGTCAGAGCTGTTGCTTCCAAATCGCCGGAATGGATGCACAATAAAAGGCCAGGTGCCGACATACGGTGGTAAAACCGAGCTGAGGTTAGTTATTCGCTGACGAAATATTAATTTTATGCTTGTGTAAACACACACACACACTTGTGTTGCCGAGCTTCCTTGGTTGTTTCGGTGTATGCTTATCAGTGGCACGGATCGATTTCCATTGACAAGGGTGAGTACCGCGTGCGCAATCAACCCGATATAGCTACATAGTTTGCTGGTCGGCCACCCTCTCTCCCTGCCCCAGCATGGAGAAGGAGGAGCAGTTTGGGTGGGCGAGTTTGAGCGTAATTTAATCAACTCACAAAAGCGTACCGCCAACCGTAGTGTTTCATCAACATCCCTCCCAACAGAAGCGTGTCCTGCAAATATCGGTTTGTTGCAATTTGTTCGCGCACCAGGTAAACATCCATTCGAAACGTGTTCGCGGCTCGGGTTTGCCTGTAAGCTGCTGATTACGCAAAACTGTACACGTAAAGTGGGTTGTTTGATTTAGTTTATTAAAATGAGCGAATATAAAAGAGTCCATTTTTTTCGATGAAAACAAAATTTAACTGGGGACTGCTAGTAGTAGCAGGGGTAGATATGTCAGCAGTCCATTGATTTCTCTCCCATTTGCGCAATTGCTACAGCGCGGAGCAATATTGTGTTGGAAAATCTAATTTTCCACAACCGGGGATGGATGGCTTCTTGCGCGTTTCGAAGCTTTTATGCCCAAGTGGAGGTCTGCTTTTAATCATGGATCGTGCAATAATAAATTCGTTATCTTCGGTCCTATTGCGAACGTGCGCTGTGTAAAACGGGGGAAGAAAAGCTTTTCGAAAGACAAAGTGCAGTACGGTGGTAACCTTCATTTACACTAGCCTGAGAGTGGTGAAGCTTAAATGGATGGTAGAACTCAATTTGCGTTCACAATTGCTTTCGTTCACTTACATTTGCAGAGCATGTCGTTCGTTGTGCGTTTCATAATATGATCAATGTTCTGTATTGATAATAAGTTGTTGTCCTTTTTCTGTCCGTTTGGAGTTATTGAGTTGGTTTAAGTAAGGATTTCGGAGAGTGAATTTATTTTATGTTTTAATGACAACTCTCGTTATGGTGGTTCCGTAGCTGAAATGACAGTGGCACTGCGAGCTTTTGCAAGAAACCGGTGTTATATCTTTATTGGATTGTTTCACCGAAAGCATGAATTTAATAGAAGTAGAGTAAATTAATCGAGTAAGTAATTTCGATCAAATTGTACCATTCAATTGAAACTTGCGATCAAGTTCATCTGTAGCGTGCCTCGTGAATATCATCTTCATTGCGCACACCCCCTTCCGAGGAACTTTAAATGTGGCCATTTATACACATTCGCACAGTAAGAGCATAATTTACATTAGCTTAACCAGCCAGCTACTACTGGCAGTTGATTGTAAAAGCTCGTTATTTTTGCCCCATTTCCTAAGTATTTCCCCTTTTCCCGGTACCAGGAAACTGTGGCGCTGGGGTGAACCGAACTTTCAGTGACACTCCAACCCGTCAAAGGAGCCACTCGGATAATTCTATCAAAAGTTATCATCCAAACTCCTGGCAACCGAGTGCTCTCGTACCCACAGCCACTCACACACACAGATCAACAATTATTTCAACCGGAAAGTGCTTCAACTCGACCCAAAGCGAAACTTTATCGTACAAATACATACTGGTCGTGCTGCTCCCCTATCTGCATCGCATCAGGTATCAAACCCTGCAAGTAAGCGCGTGCAAGCACATTATCAAATTATTAAGCTTCGTGAAAGTTGTTTAGACGGACGGACGACCCTGTGTGTGTGTGTGTGAACGTAGCAAAAAAAAAACGAAGGTTCATGTGATGCATCATGATGCTGCTGCTGGTAAAGGAAGTGCATTGGATCGATGCAATTTTTCATCCCCTCTCAATCAACCACACACAAACCCGGAGCGCTGATGTTGATGGATGTGTCACAAGCGAGATGTGATGGGGAAGAAAGAAAACACAGGGGCACGCACAGAGATGATGGGGCTTTCCGGTGTGTGTGTGTGTTGATTTACTGCACCTAACAGTTAAGTAATGTCGGCAAATATATTTACTTTGCACATTAACGACAGCCAGCGTTAGTCGGGTGATACAGCGAGCGAGAAAAGCTTATGTCCGTTTTGTGTTGGAAAGGTGTGTAAAGGCTGTCGCAATGAAAAATTAAACCACAATCTCTCTTGTGAAGGTGAGACGATGTATTTTGCACTATCACGACGAACTGCATCGTTTGGTATGCTAAATGAGGTGTGTTGCATGATGACGATCGTTTAGCTGAGCTGAAAATGACATAATGAGGGTGTTTTGGACGAACACTTTGGTCCAGAAACATTTATATAGTAGAAAGCATCTCTGTTCTCTTGTACCTTAAAAATGTATATAAGAATACATTTGACTAAGCTCCATCATCGTTAAGCACTTGTGTGTCACACCGGTTGTACGGCAAGTTATTCGCATACGAAGATAATTCGATAAACAAATACTTTATGCTTCTTCCCATTCATGAAACGAGAGAGAGAGGCTTCAAGAAGGTTTACAGTAGCAATCATCGACACACGACACTCTAGCCGTCAGCAAGCAGTAAGCGGATTGTTTGTGTTGTGTTTTGAGCCCGGAATGCCAAGTTTGCTGTACGGAACAGTGCTCAAGTTCGTCCTCAATGAAACTCATTCAGCAACACGAAGCTCAGCGACGATACCTTGAGCTTGTGAAACCTGAGCCTTATGTTTTGCCTTTCTAGGATGGGCGTCTAGAACGAAGTTATCCGGTTTTGTTTTTAGGCTTTAAGTGGTGCGCTCTTCGGGAAGAGCTTAAGGAACATTGCAAATTTTGCAAAAGACGAACGAACGGAACAATCTTCCAAAGCGGCACATATCTGTACTTCACCAGACAAATGACATCAGCAAATTTGTGTTTTTATGACACTAATACTTCAGTACGCGCTGCTGCTGGTAATTGGGAGGCTTCTAATTTGATGAGATTTTTTAATGTCCCTCGGACGTGTGCGCGAATTGGCGCGATTGGAATGTTTCGCTCTCTCGCCCCAAAAAAGTGAGTCGTCGTCAGGGGCGTGCCCCAAACACGGTGTATGGAGCAGGAACACTATAAAACTCAATTTGCTAAATTAAGCGCCGCGGTCGGAATGTATACGCGCGTGTGACCCCGCGTGTAGTACGGGGCGTCGCGCACAGGGTGTAAGGTCCAATTTCAAAAGCCTCCCGTTGATATTGGGGCTAAAGCGAAGTCGTCTCGTCATCCGTTCGGCGGTGGAGATGTGTGTATGATGGCGAATCGACAGCTTCTCTTTTCTCTTGGTAGGTGGTCCAAAGCTAGAGAGCTATGGGCCCCTCCTGTGTGTGCGGGTGCGAAAACGGTCACATTCTTGGTGCTGGGTCACAACACCGAGTCCCGGGTGCTAATAAACATACGCTTACACTGTGGACGCTGGGACGTATGAAGTCATACCAGAAGCCGGTCTGTGGCCGCGTATGCACTTAATTGGGAATGATAAATCATAGACCTAGACCCTCCTCTCTCTCTCGTGTTCGGCTGCTTCATTGCTTCATTTCATTGCCGCCGGCGCAAAGGCTTATAAAAGCATATGTTCTATTTTGGTTTAATTTTTCGGAACACCCGAACGAGAATTTGATTATTGTTTATATGTGCTGCCCCAACGGTCGCTGTCCGTCCAGTGGCAGTGATGGATTGCTGTTGGACCACGCGAGCAAAATTGGTGGACTTTGATGAAACTTAAAACCGTTTTTGTTTTAAGGGACTTTCTGATTGATTCTTACCGAGTTACGGTTTAATTCGTGAGAGTGTCTTTAAACAAAACAATTTAATCAGATAAACAAATAAAAACGACTGCCAATTCTCTAGGTGATAAACATGCAATAAATTTCTCCAAATAAACGCTTGAATCGCTAGGAACGAAAAAAGAGTCATTGCACTGCATATCGATTCAATCTCGAAACGCGTTCCAGCTTCGCCAAAGTCACGTCAAACATACACAGCCATGCCTCTGCCAAGCAAAAGAAAAAATCGTCCCAAAACCGTTCTACCTGGATTTGAAAGTTTCGGCAAATCAAACAAGACGACGCAATCAAAATTTGATGACACGACCGGATATTAAAACGGTTCCCATAACGGAGAGAAGAAAACATCGAATGAAAAAAAGAAACAAACACACGCGCGCACACGAGAGCAGAGTAACGTTTTGGAAGAATTGGAAGCTTTCCTCCGATTTCGACAACAAACCGTCCACAACTTGCGGATTTTCTGACGTGTGCGTGTATGCCGGCGTGTGAGTATATGAGTTCGAATGTGAAACTTTTCCTCACTCGAAAATCATAAGTGAGGCTTTATTATTCTACTTGTTTTTTCACGTTTTTTTCATACATTCTCATTCTTATCATTCTCGCTTCAGACTCAGTCAGCCGTCGGAAAAGCTCCCTCAGAAATCAGAATCGTGGAACAGTAGTAGCAAACAAGCGATGCAAAGAGATTCTCGAACCCAGTAAATGGAGAGGCCTACGGTTGGCCTGGCAGGATGTGAAGAATGTGATCTGTGTGTATGATTTGATTCCATGCAGCACACATATACACGCACCTCGTTAACCTCATATGCCGGCAGGGTTCCGTTGGGAGGCAGGCGCAAATTTCTGATTTCTGATACGACGAGCGGGGATTGTTCTCCAACTGCTGGCCCTGGTCGATATTCCTAACTTTGGAAACGGAAAATCCGAGGCATTAGTAGAGCCCGATCCGGGGTGGCCACCGGTAGCGATAGGTTAAGCTTTCTGAGATGAAACAAAGCCCGGAGCAGATTCGTGGAAAGATTAACGAAAGGCTGTGATGGGCTTGTCCATATAATCCCCTTTTGCTCGAAAAGCTTCGAAACTTGCCACCGCCACATGATGATGATGATCCTGAGCAGGACGTTGAACGTGTGGTGCGTTCCCATGTGGTTCGAAGGCTTCCTTACCCTCTTCCGTTTGGTGGGAATTAGAAAATGGAGCAATATCAGGTTGTGTGTGTGTGTGTGTTCGTCTCCAAACACGCTCCAAACAACCGGACGTCGGGTGTTAATCGTCACAGCCACACAAGTACCGGTACCCTCTACTACCCGATTGCGAATGATGTGGTAAAATTGCATCGTGTCAGCTGTAAAATTGCCCTCATGTCTCGGCGACGTGTTGGTTTAACACGCTTCGTGTCGTTCGGATGCCCAACAATCAGCGGCAGTGCTAGAGATGTGATAATGCAATTTTAATTATTTGTTGACACGGGACTACGGGTAATTATGGTGCGGATTGCTCTCCCTCCCCACCCGCCACTGTCAACGGATGATATGTCGAGAACTGCAACACATGACAAGGTTTATGCCTCTAGTTTTTTCCTCTTCAGAGGTATGCGTTCCTGATCCTGTGGATCGTTTTCGGTGCGATTGGGTGCGAGACGAATAGCTTTAAACACTACGTCTTCTTCTTGGCACGCTGAGCTTCGGAGGTTCGATCGGTCTAGTTACGCCGGTTCTGCTAGTTCCGTGCGACATTCCACGCCTAGGGGGCGGGAGAAGAAAACTCCAAGCTTATTAGCTTCATCCGAAGGCGTTGTGCTCGCTGCGTACGCACTCGTCATAGAGAATAATTGCATGTGAACGCGGGCCCGGAGATGCGTTCCACAAAACTGTCCTGTGAAACTGTTCGAATGCGTTCCTGTCCGGTCGGGCTGCTTGATTGAACGTGCTTGTTCGTTCTTCAGATGACACGTGTTAAACCATCTCCACCATCGGTATCCAATTTCTTTTTGTTTTCAAAGCCTAACAGCTTTGTTTGATGATCTCGTTACGCGCTGTTTTGAGCGGTATAAGAGGACGCAAATAGGAGGTTGTAGGTTGCGTATCGATTGAATATTCAAAATTCGTGGAACCGATAAAAGAACCGATTTTCCGTCTAACTTTTCATCCGATTTTTCCTTTTCTCTTAAGAACAAACTCGCTAAAGGCCCCCCCCCCCCCGTGTTATGTCTTGGTGCTCTTTGCGCCAACAAGTGTACCTTGCTTGCTTTACCGAACGAGCAAAATGTTTTTTTGTTAATGATGCAAAGGTAATTTTGCAAGCTGTTCAAGCTGTGTCTCCTTTCGTAAAAAGGGAAATTCATGTAGCACATGAATAAAAATGACTTTCGTCCTTATCCGTAAAATCCTAAAAGCCCGCACGCACCCCGTATGATGATGGGTTCGCAGTTAAAAGAAAAGCAACTAAATGAAGCTATTAAAATGATAATTTATGTTTTGCCATCGTTTGTTTTCGTTTAATTGAATACGACCATTTTCCTCGCCCCGGCTGGATAAAAGGTGGAAAATCTCATTCGGCGGTGCTGTGCGTTTTTAATGTGACCCAAATCGTACGCGCACACTTTCACACCATCGTGAGTACACGCATAATTGCAAATGGCCAAACGACGGGAGACAGCATTAAAACGCAAAAAAGACATGTCCGGCGGCCCGTCTCCTCGTCGGCTTGTTGGTAGGTGTGGGTGCCATTCGCAGGGAAGAAAAACAAAAGGGAAATGTATACGTCCATTTAAAATTCACTTAAAAGCTCATTACCGGGTGACCGAGAGACCATTTTGTCTATGTGCCGCGCACCGTCGTGTGTGTGTGTGTGTTTGCAAACGCACAGCGGCACATCTTCGGTCCGAATTTGGGTCACAGTAGTGAGGGCGGCTTTATGTTAAGCCTCGACACAGAAATGGCAATATCATTAGCTGGTTCGGGATGGCCAGGGTGTAAAGCAACGAAGCGATTTTCCGTAATCCGGTTAAGGTTCGGTGTGGGATATGGATTGCTTCCTTCACGAAGGAAATTGTTGTAATATACTGCACAATTGGGAAAAAGGTGAACAAAAGGTCCCCAAACTAGGGGATTATTGGCGGTGCTTCATTTTCACTAGAATCGATTGCAACTTTAATATCAGTGGAGCGAAGTTTTTCTATATTATGTGAGAGAAATGTATATATTACAGTAACGGATGTCTCAAATTTCCCAAAAAGGCCAAATGTGCGAATGCTGGCAATGATGCCGTCATCTAAACGCAACAAGAGCAGTTTGATAAAAATAGACCAACTTGCCAAATTATGTCTTTGTTGTGGGGTAGCCTTACCCAGCGAGCATACATAGTTTATTTTACAATTCTTTTTACTACTGTCATTCGAGGGCAACACATGCCGACGCCTTGTCAGACAGCACGAATCGTTGGTGTCCGATCGTATAAACAATTAAACATATCCTGTGTCCATCCAGACGGCCGGCCGGCAGGCCCATACGTTCGACAGCTTCTAAGCCAACTTTAGTGCACATGTGCTAGCCACCAAGCATTGAGGTTATGCAAAAACGAACCGCACAAATCGATTCGCACACCTTCCCAGAAAATTGAAAAACGGGGAGTTTTTCGTCCATCCCTAGTGCAGCTTTTACGCTCGAAACGTGATCGTGCGTGTAAGATCTTACCCCTAAAACGTCGGCATTGGTCAAATGACACACGGTACAGATGAAAGGCCGTTGAAAGTTCCGTTTCTTTTCGGGGATGGACTATTTTTAACAAACCTTCACACGATGCCGCGCCCGTACACGCATTAGCCAGTTGAGCTCACGTGTTGAGCTGTGTAGATTCGATCGGCGATTCCGAATGCCGACATCTTGATCGGTTTTCCACTGGGCGAGGAAGTGCTAAATCATCTTCTCGGTCACGGCTTCCCATTCTCGCTGTGTTCGTTTGCCCGTCTTCTCGGGGTGGATATTCACCGATTGTCGTTTCGATTGCATTAAACGAAAATGGGAAAAAAGGTGTCTGTGTATGCGCGCGTTTTTATTGGCCTGCACACGAAATGGAAATCGATCCAGGAAGGAATGATTACAGCTTTTCGGAACGGTTCAACTAACCTCCCATCAAACTAAACATTGTATAATGCCGTTTTTTTTTTCTTACAAATTTTAGGTTGTTTATACAGCAGAAGAATAAAGAGCGAAAAGAATAACGCCATCGATACACACCACCAGCGCAACGAAATTGGAGCGAAATCCCACCGCGAAACGAGAGACGCACACACACACACACACACA
Source organism: Anopheles maculatus (assembly GCA_002091835.1). Taxonomy (NCBI): domain Eukaryota; kingdom Metazoa; phylum Arthropoda; class Insecta; order Diptera; family Culicidae; genus Anopheles; species Anopheles maculatus. The sequence continues at coordinate 8,353 of KZ062360.1, forward strand.
CACAGGCTACGCGTGGAGTCTAAATTTGTTTAGTTGGTCGCAGAATTTTCGACCCCGATCGGGGAGTTTCTGCTAATCAGATGTAGCTCTCTGTTTCTTTATTTGTAGCGCGTACCGGCCGCGTAAACAAAGTATCGCTTTTCCCATGCACGGATGACGAAGCCATCAGCCATGTACGAGAAGTCGTTCGGCGGACACACGACGCGGGCTGACGTGACTAAATTTCGGTTTCGGAGCGATCGGTTTCTACGGAGCATGGACGTTGCTTCGTTTGCACATTTTATTGAAGTTTTTACTTTCCTTTTGGCCTGGGGGAAGTTTTGGATGACTTTTGGGTGACCACCAGCGTTTTCAAACTACACTATTGCACGGCGCATTCTACTCGGTCGGATTGCAGGGAATGAAAATGTCACAGCAGGCCGTTTCCGGTGCTTCACACTGTCGATGGTAGGAGTTGAAGTGTTGTCCGGGTGGGCAGCTCTGTTCGCAGGCCGTTCCTTGGTTGCAGAGGTAGTACTGGGTGCAGTCTGGGTGGGGCAGAAGGTAGTTGCTGGCGTCGGCTGGACAGCGCGGGTTTGGACCACAGGCAGCTTGCGCTGTGCCAAACATGGCGATGATCGTCACCAGCAGAACCAGCAAAAGTGCAAGTGGAGACTTCATTGTTGCGGTGTAGAACAGCAAACGGAGCAACTGACTGATAGCTTTAGAAGCTTGGGAATGCGCAAAGGAACTGAAACCCGGCTTAGGAACAGGCTAGTATTTTACCTCTGTAACTAAACGATTAACTTATCTGCGTGATATGCTTATCGAACTGGCAGGATTACTGATGCGAAATTCGGTCGTTCGATTGTTTGAAGTGAGTGCTCGCTTTCTCAACTTAACAAACAACCCACACAAAAAAAGAACGGACGTCATCCAAACCCGCTGCTGACGGTTGCGATAAGAGATTGCGTTTCTTGCAGGGAGGTAAAACCGTGCCCATCCTAATCGATCGTGCACGTGTTGTAATCGATAAATGGGTGGTAGCAAATCGCGTGATTTGCTTCTTGAACTGTGTCGTTCGTTCGCACAGCTTGTTGCTGCTGCTTCTAGCTAGTCCATTAATATTCGCGGACAGGTTTCATTAATCTGGCTCGCATCCACTACGCGCGATGCTGTCTAGCGATAAGGTGGTCGCTGTCCCAGCTGTGTGTGTGTGTGCGCCTCCTCTCCACGCTCTGTGACACAGTTCTTGTGCAGTGTTTGGCGTTGAAGAATGTTTGAACAGAGAAAGAACGCTTGAAGTCTCCTGCAAGAAGAAGCTTCCATCAATCGGTTTTGCAAACCGTCCCTCTCCATGTGCTGGTATGACCTAATATGCGGTGTGGTAGAAAAAGTTGGACATGGGGGAAGTTTTGGATGACTTTTGGGGGACCGACCACCAGCGTTTTCAAACTACACTATTGCACGGCGCATTCTACTCGGTCGGATTGCAGGGAATGAAAATGTCGCAGCAGGCCGTTTCCGGTGCCTCACACTGTCGGTGGTAGGAGTTGAAGTGTTGTCCGGGTGGGCAGCTCTGTTCGCAGGCCGTTCCTTGGTTGCAGAGGTAGTACTGGGTGCAGTCTGGGTGGGGCAGAAGGTAGTTGCTGGCGTCGGCTGGACAGCGCGGGTTTGGACCACAGGCAGCTTGCGCTGTGCCAAACATGGCGATGATCGTCACCAGCAGAACCAGCAAAAGTGCAAGTGGAGACTTCATTGTTGCGGTGTAGAACAGCAAACGGAGCAACTGACTGATAGCTTTAGAAGCTTGGGAATGCGCAAAGGAACTGAAACCCGGCTTAGGAACAGGCTAGTATTTTACCTCTGTAACTAAACGATTAACTTATCTGCGTGATATGCTTATCGAACTGGCAGGATTACTGATGCGAAATTCGGTCGTTCGATTGTTTGAAGTGAGTTCTCGCTTTCTCAACTTAACAAACAACCCACAAAAAAAAAAGAACGGACGTCATCCAAACCCGCTGCTGACGGTTGCGATAAGAGATTGCGTTTCTTGCAGGGAGGTAAAACCGTGCCCATCCTAATCGATCGTGCACGTGTTGTAATCGATAAATGGGTGGTAGCAAATCGCGTGATTTGCTTCTTGAACTGTGTCGTTCGTTCGCACAGCTTGTTGCTGCTGCTTCTAGCTAGTCCATTAATATTCGCGGACAGGTTTCATTAATCTGGCTCGCATCCACTACGCGCGATGCTGTCTAGCGATAAGGTGGTCGCTGTCCCAGCTGTGCGTGTGTGCGCCTCCTTTCCACGCTCTGTGACACAGTTCTTGTGCAGTGTTTGGCGTTGAAGAATGTTTGAACAGAGAAAGAACGCTTAAAGTCTCCTGCAAGAAGAAGCTTCCATCAATCGGTTTTGCAAACCGTCCCTCTCCATGTGCTGGTATGACCTAATATGCGGTGTGGTAGAAAAAGTTGGACAGTGGGCAGTTTTTTTCACTAAACCCCAGACACCTTTCTCGCTTCTAGTCCGCTTACCGGAACCGAACCAGAGATGCCGGCTAGAAGTTCTTCGCGTGTAGCCGCAGTGTAAACAGTGGTGGACTGTGTGGTGGACGTGTTATGTGGGCGCCGCGCCAGCTGTCGTTGTGGTTTGCAATGGCTAGCAAATGAATGAATCCATTGTAAACTGTTGTTACCGGCTCTGGGCTACGCTGTGCGACCGATGGGGAATGAAGGCGCAACCGGTTCACTTGTGCGCATACTCCACTGCCCAAAGACCACTGTGGTGGGGGCCGGTGGCCTGCTGGGGGAGCACCGTGAGAGCGGTGCGTATGTCCACGAACAAACCCGCTAATGGTGGTCATAAAATGGTCGAACAAATAAATTTGTCTACGCGCGCGGGCAATATAATGTGGTTTTGCTCGATAATAGTTTGCGTTCCTGGACGGATAATACGGCTGACGGCTGTCTTCCGGTAGATCTCGTGCAAAACGTGTTGGTGTCCCGGCCAACAAAGACTCGAGCACTGCTGTAGCTTTTTTTTTGCGTACCGACGATACATTTCTCTGCATGGCGTCATTCCCGAACCATTAAGAAAGCCGGAGGTAACGAAACAATTACCCCAAACAAAAACGGGGATATTAATTTGATAAGTAACCCGCGAAGGACTTGTCGCAATGTCGCGAACTGCGCGGACAGCAATTACATTAATTATCTCGTGGAGATTTATTTTCCTTTCGGTCATTTCCACCCACTGACGATGCTCGCGATAGGAGCATCTACAAATCGGGTTGAAGTACCGAGGCGGCAGGATATTAAGTGAGTCCCGTGGTGATGATCGTACCCACAATACGTACTGGACCCGATCATGGAGGTTTGGGAAAGGCATTTCGCAGAAGCTGTACCATAAAGGGTTCTTGGGTCCCCTCTGTTTGCTCACTTACTGCTCCAAATAGGGAGACAGAGGTCTTTGTTGGCTTTCTTTCGCAGTGTTCTCAGTGCGCAACATCAGCGATCAAACCAGATTACGCTTTAATTTTTATTTATGATAGTTTTATTGGTTTGAAATGTGTTTTCGTTCTGCTTTCTGCTCTTCGTGTGAGGGAGCTAGGCATTTCGATGGCGCTTGTGGAGCTGGAGCTGTGCTGGTACGACAGTGCCAGCCTCATCGCCTCGACAGAGGCTGCCTTTTGATGTGTTTATGTGACTCGCTAGTGATGCCATTTTCCCAACGTTTGACAAGCTATGGGTGTGAGGGAGTGTTTTAACAGTTTCCGGTGAATGTTGCCGCATGGGAAGATGTCTTCTAGGTAAATGATTAAATTGCAGTGGACAACGAGTGCTCGTTCGCTTTGATTTAACAAGCTAATGACATTCTATTTAAAAGGCATTATTTATTGCTCGTTTAGCTACGGTCACGTCCAATCCGTGCTTTCCATCCGTCGTTGAAGAGTGATGAATGGTTTTGAAGAATGGTTGCAAATGGTAAACGTAAATCGTATTGATTATTGATTGATTTAATAAATTTTACTTTTACGATGAAAAACTAAAATATATCTCCGATTGCTTCACGTCGTAACTTACGAAGCAAATGGGAGAATGGGACGCATAAAGATGTATCGTCCTGGCCAGCCCCGAGACGGTACAATATTTGTCCAACATTAACATCATCAACCTCTCATACCCACCACAGCCCTAATAATGTTCTTTTCTTCTCGCATTCCGTGATCTGATTGGCGCATAATCTCTTTCCCCAGAACAATAATAGCGCCAAAGCGACCGGTGGATGTATTTCCCACCACTGGCTGAAATATGAGAGCCACCGGTTCCGAAAAGCGGAAGGCACGCACGGTTTCGTTTCGGAAGTTGTCGTGATGCTTTTTCATCTTGGGCCACCAAAACATTCCTCTGTCTTGGGTCTGGCCGTGGCGAATGAGCCGAACAAAGCTTGCAGCAGCATTATGATAATAATCATAATTCATCCTCGTGCTTCATCTTTCGTTGCTGTGGAAGGTACTCGGACATCCGGACATGGGAGGCGAAAAATCTGGGCGGGTTTCTTGTCGTTTCCGTGTGATGTACAATGGGAGCAGTATTAACGAGCGTACTCTTCTTCTCGGTTGTGACCTCCAGCGTTGCCCGCGGTTCCGTCCCACGACAAAGTTCCGGCGCACTTTGTGTTGTGGTGAACACGCGTGATGCTGACGCCGCTTGTTCGGTTTCCCATTCGAACATTATGTACTGTGAAGAATTGTAGAATTTGGAATGTTTGCACCAGCACCAATGTGCAGTAACTTAGCGTGGGGCAGGAAGAGAATCTCGGGGAGAATAAATTTCCCGTCAACGAATCTCCGCGTGCTTGGCAGTGTGAAAGAATTGATTTGTTTTGGTGCTGCCGGAAAGTGAAATTTTCGACATGACTCAATATTTCGACCATTGTACGTACCGACCGACTGGAGGGCGGAGAACCTTGGTCATGGTGGTGGAGTGATTTGATTGAAGATCGAACGTGTCCAGCGCAGGACGGAAGTTTGTTTAGCTCTAGAGCCTGTGCCTGTGTTCGCTTCGTTAGAGCTCTCCCTCTCCCCGGTTGGGTTGCTGGTTTTCGTGAATGAACTCATTTCCTTGCTGATGGCGCCAGCACAAGCGTGTGTTATGCTCGCGTGCTCGAAGGAAATGAGAAAATCGTGCCCGGCGGGAGAAGGTAGCAGCCTGATTGACATGCTCGCACGAACTGGCGAAGTTCAAAGGGTCGCTAGATTTGGTCCACACGGAAGGCTTCTCAGACATCCACAGTATCGGGAAACCACATGAGGGTTAATTACTTCAACGCACCCGGTTAAAAATAGTTGATTCAATTTTGAGGAATTTCTTTGCTCCCGAACAAGAAGAGGTCATCGTCGGAAATTCTTGTCTATGCCCCAACAATCAAACGATGACTCTGGGAAGGAGCGTGGGCTTGATTAGATTGCTATTAGCTATCATTTGTTGCCGAACGCAAATATGTGAGTTTTGAGTGTGAGCGAAATATCCGACCAAACCCCGTACCGAAACGGCCTCGAGCTCTTCGGATCATCATTAATTGGCCTACCAACATGGGTCAAATATTTGTCTCCATATATTTGCTTTTGCCGGAAACGGGAACCACGGGGCAGAGGGTAATCTCCGGGGAAGGACGCTCATCTTGGTTAGTGCGGTTTGATCGGATACATTCAGACTTAAGCAAATAGTAAGACCTAAGCTTTTGTTCTAGACGGCAAATGGTTTGTTTGAACCAATCATCGGGCAACGGTTTTGTGGCAAACAAACGATGCCCCAAGGAGAGACAGTGAGCGAATGGTTTATCAATTTAGCAAAACCTCAATCTGATCAATATCGACCGATTGTGTGTCGGCGGAGTGTAGAAAAGCGTAGTATTAGAATGGGGGGGAGGGATGCCGAACGCAAAATGCCGATTTCGTTCCATCTGTTAGCTTTGCATAAACGGATTTACTGTTACCGCATGGAACATGCTAACACAAGCATAAGAGTTGTACATTGAAGAAGGCTCCACCAGATCAACAAACAGAAAAAAAATCCCTGTCCAAAAAAATTGTCCCAGTTTTGTGTTCTACAAGCTCCTGGCCAATAGCCATGATGCGTCCATTTCGCTGTGCTTCGCTTCATTATGCAGAAAAACGCTCGAAACGAAAAAGAGAAAAACGCTTCTCGAGAGGCACGTGTTCAATAAGAACGAACCTTTCGGATGGGATGAAATTTTGCGTTTGCATTGCTTTTTCTGACGAGTAGCGCGTTCGGTATAGCAATATAGGTCTGGTACTTTTGATGAATGTTCTCACCATTGCTTACGGCGCCGATGGTGAACTAGGCAACGTTTCCATTCTCCAAACAAAACCAAAAAAAAATGGACACGATTCGCATGCATGAGAAATGTTGTTAGCCAATGCAACCGGTAGTTTGCTTTGCTGGTAGTTTGTCCACACACACACAAACCGAAAAACGGTGGAACATCTGACACGGTGGCGCAAATGTTGGGTGGCGTTCAGTGTCTAGGGAACGTAGGGAACGTTTGTAGGTTATTCATTTCGCCTGTTCTATCCTATCCGATGGCTGAGGACGTGCAACTGAGCGTAAACCACCACATCCGACCTACAGACAGACAGACAGACGGACAGACGGCCCGCAGTTTTCGCTCTCTGCACTAGCGCGGGCCATATCACCGCTGACGTGTATGGCCACTTTTGTGGAAACCGTTCGTTGATAAACATCAGTGAAGCAAAAAGTGTGTGTGTGTGGTTCATCATCTGCCATTTGGATTAGTATACGGCCAACATCGGATTTGGCGTAGAAGTACAAGACAAAAAAACGGTAGCTTCTGCCACTGGGCAGCGAAATTCATGCAGGCTCCTAGAGGACTTCCGTGTGCAGCTCTTCATCATCAGGCCACGTCATGCTGTGGCGTCCTTGGCCGTTCGATTTGAGCTATCCATTGAGGAAGGTTAAGTTTATTGGAATCCTCTAGTGGTGGTTCATTCAGAAACTCACTGCCCCCCCGTACATCCGGTACGGAAGCAATCGACTCGTCCGTTTTGCTGGGGTATAGAAAAAGCCTCCACCTTTCCGGACTCGTCCAGCCGAGCGAGGGACACGATAATTGCGCGTCTTTGTTCGTGTGTGTACATCCGTGTTATCCTGGCCCACAAAAGCAGGAAACCCCCGGTAGCAGGAAACGGAACCGGGCCAGTAGCCGGGGAGCGATGGGATTTGTTTCCTGAAGCCCGTGTGTTATCGGGTGCTTTAAGCCGCTGTAATCCTCTAGAATCCACCAATTGTTTGCCGCTCCCGCTCAGGTTGGAGCTGTTCGTGTGTCTGCGTATTTGTGCTGCGAGTTGTGGTTTTTGGGCGAAAATGAAGGTGTCTTCTTATCGTCGTCTGCCGGCCTACAACGCCAACACCGTCGGGATGAATTGATGTTGGAAAAGCTTTGCAATTTGTAATATGACCATCCACTGTGGCGCACAGATTTCGTGTTTGCTTATTAGTGTGTGTGTGTGTTTGTGGCAATGGAGTAAGAAGGGTTTACTAAGGTTTAGTTTGGTGGTTTGGCGATCTGAATGTGGCTCCCCTTTTAACGGTAAGCCTGTTCTATGTTGGCAAATGTTCGACAAGGGGTTGTTCCCAATGTTGACGGTTGGATGGTAGAATTGTTTGAAGGGATTTTCCTAATCACGTGTTTAATCCCGAGAAAACAAGGACCAGATTGTCGGTGTTGTCCCATCAACCTGAAGACGGAGATTGATAGGCCTAATTGGGTATGTGCAATCTCTGAATTGATCCCTAACCAGCAAAACTAAGGTAGAGAAAGAGGACATCAATGATATGCGTGTTATCATTTTACTTGTCATGTTTCGATGTTCTAAAAGACAAGCTTTTGCTTTTGTGTTATTATTTAGTTTAAGTACTATTTTGTTTGTTATCTGTCTTTATTTTTGTTACTTTGTAAGGCGTTTTTGAGTTAAATAGTTCGCTGTTTCTTGCTTTATCACTTTTACCCTCTCTTAGAATATTTATCTCTCTCACTTTTGATCTTTTGAGTAATTCCAAGTAGCTTAACCTAAGTTTTGACTTCTTGATAAGTATTGAAGTACTCGTTTGGAGACTATTACTGTTGTGGTACATAACTTCTATTGATTATTTTCAAGCACATTTCTTTATATGGATACTAGAGAAGGAATTTATCCCTTCCTTGTCCTCGTGGCATGTTCTATTATGTCTCCTTGTATTGTTTCTTACCGTCAATCCATCCATGCACTGCTCAAATGCACATTGAACTCCATTGGTGATTGCAAGAAGCTTCAATAGTTCATAATACATAACATCTAACTGGTCCCACCAAAAACAGAGCACAATCTTAGTGTCGTGATGTTAGCTTATCTTTCAACGCAAAGGCGTTCTAGTTATCGTACACATAATGTTTACATCAAACTTCTTCCTTCAACGTTAACAAAACTGTCAATAGACGAGTTCTTGTTAATGAAACACAACTTGTATATTCTGTTTTGTTTGAACAGTTTGTCCAACGAAGCCAGCGTGTCTCTAGCTGTCAAGTAGGCTTGCGTATTGTTTTATCGGCAATATCAGCTTAAAGAATTATTATAACAATTTTATAACATATCATAAAAATTAAAATTTTATAAAGCAAGAAGCGATAATGCACTTCATTATAATTATGGATCATTTATGAAGGATCGAAGTAACACAGATTGAAAAAAAATATTTGCCTACAACAGCATCATCACACCCACATTCTTCGCTCATTATGCATTAATTGGTTTCGATATGTTTGCTTTACGGCTGTTTAACCCGCACTTTCGCGTAAGTACTTTCCATTCATCCCATCGCGATTCCGGTGTGTGTGTGTGTTAATTGATGAAAAACCCGCACGCAATTAAAACTCCGCGTAACGATTGCACATCCTGCGGTTAGAAACGATCGCAATTCTCTCCGTATGGCTGGCTGATGTAAACAAACGTTGCACCGTATCGGTATGGGGTGTTTGTGTTTGCACAGTTGCACAGGTCTCAGTCGATTCCACCCATATGGTCAGAATCGCTCATTAGTAGTGTTACTGTATGAAGCGTATTTTAAATGCATTTTTTTCCCGCTTCTGCTTTCGGGAGTACTCACACTTGAAATATGGATTTTTTATTGATGATGAGTCAGATGCACCTGCGGGTTCAGTGCGCCAGCTGGCCAAATGGGGGGAGGCGAAGGGAGTTAATAATATTGACACTGCGCGAAATTGATTTCACTGTTCGCTCATTCGCTTTAAATTTGAATATTGCGTTTAACATTGCACGACGCAGATACTCCTTTTCACTGACCATCAACTCCCCCAACTGAGCATGACATCAGCCGCGCCAGTTGGTATTTCGATAAGCGTTTAATAGGCGTATCTTATTTATGTTATGTGGCCGTTTAGTGCGCTGTCAAAAATGATGACAATCACAAGTTTGCCCATTGTGGAAGACGGGGCGGCTCGTTCATGATAAGTGTCTTCCGGTTTGCGCTCGGCTAAAGGCTTTGAGGTAATAAAAAAACTTCAGGGAATCAGTTTGCCGGCCAACTGTTCAGAACAGGAAAGCACTTTACTTGCCAAAGCATAAACACAAGATGCGACTGACAGACTGGCGGCTGATTGCAATCGAATATTAAATTGGGAAAAATAGCTTTTTAAGTGTGCACATTTCTTTAACACGCTTTTGGACGAGTGTTTTTTGATGGGTGAAAGCTACCTTTTAATAGTTGTTTGATTGTTTTACGATCGATTCTGGATGTTCTGTCCATTTTTCGGTGTGGATACACGAAGCAAAGGTTTAATTAAAAACGAGACGATTTATTGGATAACTTTGTGTCGCTGGAACTATCATCCTCAATCACAATATGATCTTCTCGGACATTCGATTCTGTGCGTTTGGGTTGACTTTCAACGGTGAACCGGGTGGGTAGAGGCTAAACTCGATTTTCAAAATGAATGGCATCAAATTAGCTCCCTCATTATAAAAGTGACGCATTTTTAGGTGTGAGTGCGACTGTTCCCATCTCTTGTTCTCATCCTGCTAGTCGACGGTTCCACATTTTTGTGTGCCGCGGAATTTACGGACCCTGGTGGGATGCACATTTTTGTCGACACCTTCCTACACCATGCTTCGTTTGCGTACGGCCGGAACTTCGACGTGTGACATAATTCGCCCGACCGACCGGCAGACACACGCACACACCGATCGTGCTGCTCCGGGTCCGGGTTTCATTAGGTCCTTTTTTGTTTCGGTCGTAGGGTTCGATCGAATCAAACAGGTTTCCGTACGGTGTTTGGCAGACGTTTGCCAGCTTGCCAAAGCCATTTCAGCGGCTGCCAAAACGAATTAGCGCATCGGAAGGTGGCGTGCCGTGCTGCTTTATTTAGCACGCTGCGGTTTATCGGGCGTGGGAAGCTCTGTGGGGCATGTCACAGATAGAGTGAGTAGCGCAGTGCGTGCGTGTGTGGGGATGAAGCAGAACGGCCGACGTATGACGAATCGCGCATCCGAGTGGTGCGTGGTGCATTATTGCATCATCGTGCATAACTGCATTTGCCAGAACGACTGTCTGTGTGGGTAGGGTGGCGCGTGAAAATTATTGCAATGAATGAATTTAAAGTTATCGTATACCCCACACCAAACACACGGACCAGACAAGACTATCAAGTCGATGGTGGGAATTCGACGATCGACAGTAGCCGTAGCTAAAGTAAATAACATGCTTAAGGGCAGGATGTTGTATCAAATAAATTTGCGCCGATGGTACAATTCGAGTGGCGCCAGTAGGTGACGTGTTTGCGTTTGGGTGGTACGATTCGTATGCACATCTTGTTGCAACGGCTCTGCCCACTTCCTCAGAACTGTCAGATCGTGGCTGGTGGTCGAGACATTCTCAGACTAGCGATAGATTTTCGCCCCAAAACATACTGCTTGATTGGGCTTTCGAACACTTGATATGCAAACGATTGATTGAAGGTGTGCTTTTATAGGGTAATTTGTTTACAAATTTTGTCTGAAATGAATAACAGTTGGATGGTGGCTGGTTTTAAGAGAGGATGCTCATCGCAGAACGTGGAGGAAGATGGTCTGATGTAATCGAATATCCGAGTTAAGTATCTAAATTGTTGAAAACATTTACTTCCATGAGAATGCTGCTCCGTTTGGCGGTATTATATCATTTATTTTATCTTAATTTCGTGTTTTCTTATCTGAAGTACCGATTGTTAGTGAAAAACTCTCTAAAACGACGGTATGTTGCCTAACCATTTGAAAGTTAAGAGTGGTTTAATCTGGACGAGAGCTTACACTCTAATGTGTGTCATCTCTGTTTAATATAAAATAAGTTGGAAGGATTCACAGATAAAGAAATTTCTAACGATAAATTGCAAATTTATTATCTCTTGAGGAAATACTTAAATAATACTTCATAACAGAAAAAAAATCCTGACGTGCAGCAGCTAATTCAAATGTTGATAAGAAATAGTATAAGTCTACGCTGTTAAAAAAAAAAAAGATTATCAAATTTTCTCTCGATTTAACATTGTTTTAACCTTTTCCACCAAACACTCCATTTGCAACACAAGCAGTAAATGAAAACATGTTGTGTGTCAAGGTTTACAACGCTATTTTCCAAACTGCAAAGCAACTGCAATGCTAATCCTCTCCTGCGTAAGCTAACCGTCTGCAAACAAGCCATTTGTCTTTCATCGTACTGAAATATAGCTTCTTCAGGTGGAGCAGCAGTAGCTAACATTAGCTCACCATATAAATTTTCCACCAACCCGTCATCATCATCATCGACGACGTTATTCTACCAATAACTCGGCTTTCAAGGACAAAAGTAACGTTGCAACAAGCTAACCAGCTACCGCATGTGTATGATGCTTCTACTTTTTCGTGTTTCTTTTACCACGCCCTTGCCCTTTTCAAATGCACCTAATCATTATCCGATCGATCATCGGCAGCACAACGATAGCACATAAATCCTACACCCAGACTCGCTGCAGCATCCCTTGGCTGTGTGGCTTTCTCCTATATTTTGCCTTCGTGTTTTGTGCAGCTGTTTGCGATTTTAAGCGTTTGATCCCTTTTAGATTGCGTGCTTTTCTTGCTCCACGCGTGTGGGTGTGGAAAACCTGCCCTGACCTATTGACTAAGGACGGGGGAGGAACAGCAAAAAAAAAAAAATTGCAGAGATTTTGCTTGACTTCAGATAGTGTATATGACAAACGATCAACCGGTTAATAATCGGGGCTGGAGTGTCACGTTGTTTGTCCTTCGCTCGTTTTCTGGAGAATATATTCCGTTTCCCTTCGACGACGGTTTTTTTAAGCTCCCGCCGAGCGATCGATAACTCATCTAAACGATGGACAAACGAGATCGAATATAGCCTAATGTTATGCTTCCCTGTAACTGCTCGGTGTTGTGATTATTGTTAACCAATGGGCACCTAGTCTCTGATTTCCATTCAAAGTACCATAACAAATCGTAATCACACAACCATTATTGCGTGACTGTTGCACACAATCACGTACAAATGGGGGAAACCATCATGGCCGGGGCTTTTGGCAACAAATGCCGGATGAAAGTCCGGATGTGTCCGGGACGGTGCACACACACACACACACCAAAAACCCAGCTGTTGATATCTAAATCTAAATCCTTAAATTTATAAACACGCCATCGTGCAAATCGTTAGCAAAACTGTCCGGCACCACCGGAGTCACACAGGGATTTTCCTGTCTCCGCGCTCCGTCTGTAGGATTATCAATTTTTTATCACTTACAAAAGCAAACCGAGGTGGGGTTTGGCCTCCCAATGATTCGTTTTGCGCGTTTTTATGGTTCCATTTTCATGCCATCGTCATTGTTGGTGCTATCGTGCTGCAAAAATAACACCACCCCAGAGCGCTGATGATGCTCATGAAACACGGTGAAGCATAAACACGAACCAGCCCCATCTATTTAGGCTCGGGCGTCCCTGTGTTCCCTTGTTGGTGTGTGTGTGCAAGGTGTGGAAATCGTTCGCCATCGATGGAGGCGAATATGAAATGATGATTATTATCGGTGGATTTAGTCGCCATTTTTGCCTGCGAATGCCAATTCCCAAATGCCAACGATGGACAACAACTGCAAAACTCGGGCTCCGGGGGTGTCTCTTTTTATTCGGGGTTTTTTTTTCACAGTGCTGGGATTAAAGTCCAAACAGAACAGAACGAACTGGGCCGTAAAACGGCGGCAAGATAATAAAATTGAATTTAAATAACCTTCAGCAAGTAGAGAGAGAGAAGAAAAAAAAGACTGCATGAAATTGCATTTAAAAGCAAAACCTTCCTGAGCTGTGTTTTGTATAGTGTGCTGGTATTAAAGTTTAATTACCCATCGCTGTCCATAGGACAACAGTACACGGTGCGCTTTTTTCGATTTGTTTCATTACCAAAATCACTCTGTAGAAGTTTATTTATCGATAATCACGGGAGCGGTGGAAGGTGCGAAAGAAGAGGGCGAGTTAATTTTCATACGGGCACATCATTATCATCCCGACGAACATTGATCAATATTTTACCACTTTTATGACACCGCCGATCGCGCAAACTCTGTGTGCTTTTAGGGGATTGTGTTAATTTCCGATTGGTTTAATGTTTCCGGTTTGGAGTTTATGTTCCCTGTTTGCTTTCTGTTTGTATAAAACTTCTTGCCTACCTTCACACGTATGCAGAGGAAACGGTAGAACGCTGGTATCCGGTTGATGGGATCTGAAAATGAGCAAGATAATTAAAAATATAATTATTTTTATGATATAATTGCTAATTTATTTAATTAAAAGTTTTTAAGCTTAAAAAAACAAGTTCAATTCGTGCAGCTCGAGGTGCAACTTCAAGGAGTTGTATATTGTTTCGATATGATATTAAAAATACTAATTTAGCAAATCGTTTTCTGTAAACTTGAACTTTTTTAAACCCACTGTTTGACATTCCAACGCACGGTCTCCTACGATGGGATTTCCTGAGTAACTGTTTTGAGCGAGACTGCAGTGCAAAAAAACGTAGCACTAATCGTGTCACGGCTCATTAGGTATGCATTTGGCCCGTAATGAGCCGGCCCGATATGATGTCTATGCCTCTGTCCTAGCGTCGTCCCTAGCCCTAACTACAGACAGCAGCGAGCAAAAACTGCATTTGCACATTACAGTCCTATCTCTGTCACGTGCAGTTGGCAGTAATAATAATGTCCTGCCTTTATCGTGTCCATAGTTTTGCAGCCTGTGGCTACACTTTTCACTACTAGTTGTGTGAATGCGATAATTCGTGTGGTGGAGTGGTGCGAAAATGTAAAATTGTTATCTTCGCGCAGTTTATTACTATTTTATTATGGCCGTGCTTATCTACTGCTGGTGCAAATGGTTAGTTGCAATTTAATTTACATTTTCATCGAGAGCTGATTTAAAATTCACTCCATGCGCTTTATTTGAAGCGTGTAATTTTAGTTTAAATTAGCCCTAAACTTTTCAACACGCCCGTGTGCGTGTGTGTGTCTGTAACCCTTTTCGGGTCTTTCCCTCGATACGCTTAGACGATAAATCACAATTAACCAATCTCCATGACCGGGATGGCCACAGCAGCGCTGGGTCGAACGAATTTCCCAACCTGGTCGCTACCTGCTGTGGGGGTACGTGTGCGCGATAATTTTGCGTGCGTTCTTGATTTTCAAACCCCACCCCACCCCCTGGTCCTCCCGTTGCGGGACCAATTCTCCACTCCGATGATGATTTATGATTAATAACGGATATTTTTGTACCGTGCTGCCGCTGTACCGCGGTACGTTGTTTGTGTTTTGACAAATATGGGATGCCACGCGAGCGATACGCGTAGCTGACGGATTGTTGCGGCCAGTTTGATCGGGGGAAAAAAGATGCGGCTCACGTGTTGTTTTGTTTGTGTGTTGCAGCGGCACACAACGGTTCACTGTGTAAACAACGGTGACTGCAGTACCATCGGGAATGGTAGAAATGCTTTTCTTTTCACCCTTCTTCCAAATGTTTCTGTAATGGATTCGGATGAATTAGAATGGCTTTTGCTAGCAGCAGCATTTCGATGATGATGATGTGATCGGAATTGAAAATGTTTTTTGTGTTTTTTATTTGAGACAAAGGGCACACGAGTTTCGATGAACTGGAAATTGAATTTCTTCTCGTTTATGTTTGTAGGAAATGGAAATTGATTAGAATATTGATCCGCACGAGCTGCATCATTGTTTTTCTTCGATTACCATCAGCAGAAGCGAATATGCTTTCTACGCTTGTGTTATGCCAAGGAAACTCCAGTAACTGGAATAATTTTACTACTAGAAATCATTAAATATTTCCTAATGAACTTATGATAGATTTCTAACAAATATTAAATATATAAATCGATAATTCCTGGTAAGTTAACACAACGATCAAGTTGATTCACTGGTTATTCAATTTTGTTTGTGAAAAGTACAACTATGTAGTTGGGTTTAATGGTTGTTTAATGATGGTTTTTTTCTGTAATTTGCTAAATTTATACATTTTTATTTTCAAGAATTCTTTTCATTTTTTCTCTTTCTTCTTTGTCCGGTTGTAACATAAGCAGTGATAGGACTTTCTGTTTTGAATAGACTCATCAGTGTAGTTATCTTTTTTCTCTCTAACTTGGGATGAGTCCTTCTCTCTTTGATTTATCATGTTCATATTTTTTTGTATCAGATTAGTTTTAATGTTTAATCTAATTAGTTTTTGTTTTATTTTAATTTCATTAGGTATGACTATTTCTACGTGTTTTATTGTTATTGTTAGAAACTTCTTTATCTTATTGTTTATATAAATTGTTTGGAGCATAATGTTTTTTTTACTAATTTATTTTCTTATACGAATAGCATTGTTACTATTATGTATTCCATTATTATTATCTTGTTTTTAAAGCACTTCTGTCATGCCTTTTTGTTTCTTTTGTTTGTTTAGTTAATTTTGATCTGAATGAATATTGTTTCGAATCCCACATATAAAATACATCCATATAAATTTCTCTTTTCTATACAAGTTGTAATAAATCGATGTTTTTATATGTATTTTCGATTCCACACTCATCCGTTTTCTTGGAACAACGAAGGAGGATGATGTTCTATACGATCAGTTGAATTTGGTGTAGATTTTTGCTTCTAATAATTTAAAATAAAACCTACAAACACCCCAAATGCCCTATCTTACGTATCTGTATGTTTGCTGCCCATCTCTACACGATTCTCTCGGCATGGAACAGCAGGCAGAAGACACAAACAGAAGCAAATTTTTTAAAAAGCAATATTTTTCTAACACACTTTTCGACCAGTTTTCGTCCGGGAATTTGCTTACGAACGTCGTCGTCGTGTGTTTTGTGAGAGCACATAAAGAACCGACACGAAACAAACAGCAGCAAAACAAAAAACAACCTTGCCACCACCAAAAACAGAATCACTCGCATTCATATGCGCATCCCCGAGGGCCTTAAAGCCGGGGGAAAAGCGTTTGTAAAGATGTGTTGTTTTGCACTGGAAGCAGAACCGTCTGCGTCCGGAAGTGAAAAATTGGAGAAGAGAAGCGAAAAAAAAAGATCGAAATTGGACCACAAGCACAAGCAAATGGTAGTGGGTAAAATTTTGTTATTTTATACATATTTCATACCCGGCATATGACTATGACCGCGTGTGGGTGGGTGGGTAACAGCGTGTCATGAGAAAAAAAAGCATGCTAATGGCGAGAGTTTGTGACGATGAATGAATATTTACTTAACTAATCTAACTTTCGCGCAATGTCTCCAGAAGCGGCGATAGAATCGAGAGCAAATAAATCATGCACAGCATTTTCGCTATTCGGTTTTCCCACTCATTTTACGGGTGAGTCTATCGTTCTCATCCCAAAAAGAGATGGAAAACCTTCCGTTGTGGGGACATCATTCCAGGTTTGTGCGCGTTGTTTGTTTTATTATTCATCATTTTCGTATATACCATAACTGCATTCGATTGCCACTGATCACGAAATGTCACCCAAGCTTCCGTAACGGGTGGTCAACCGTACCTGTCACACCAGACACAAATTGTTGGAAAGCACAACCACACCAACGCGGCCAATACGGCGGGTTGCGTCGTTCTGCACATCGGGTGATCATTATGGTAAAGTGTCGATAATTAAATTTCAATACCATATTTTGCGTTCATTTCGCGTTTCGACCTGTGTGTGTGTGTGCGTGTTTTTGGACCCAGCCATGTTGTTAGCTGCATCATAAATTTGGCCCTCCCCAGAAACGCGTAACGTTTAGCGCAGGGCGGCAATAAAATTCGATCACATTTAGGAGTGCGTTTCGACGTGCAATTTCGAAATGACCGCGGTGACAACATGGCCACCGATGTCGTCACACAAACACGACGCAGGACCACCGGCAACGATGTGTTCCATCATGACCAGGGAGTACTATCGATCGTGGTGGCTGACTGAATAGGTGCACAAAACAAGAGTCCTCACGGTGCGACAATAGCGCTTCTGGTTCCATTTCTGGCGCTATCACAAGCCCGACCGTTTGTTGATTACAATAATTTTCAATGCGCATACGCGAATCATGTACACCGTACGGTGGAGGTCGGTGGGAAAGTCAATCCCCCGCTGCTGCTGATGATGATTTGCATGATTGCTTGATTGTGCACGGGAACCGATGCGATGAAAGGTAGTCTTTAATGAGTGGTGCGGATCCTTGAACGCTAAACATAGCACCGAGCGATACACTGGTGAAGCGTTGCTATCACCATCGCGAAAACGAAATATGAACGTTCTGCTTATGCATTTGGCCCGTAATGAGCCGGCCCGATATGATGTCTATGCCTCTGTCCTAGCGTCGTCCCTAGCCCTAACTACAGACAGCAGCGAGCAAAAACTGCATTTGCACATTACAGTCCTATCTCTGTCACGTGCAGTTGGCAGTAATAATAATGTCCTGCCTTTATCGTGTCCATAGTTTTGCAGCCTGTGGCTACACTTTTCACTACTAGTTGTGTGAATGCGATAATTCGTGTGGTGGAGTGGTGCGAAAATGTAAAATTGTTATCTTCGCGCAGTTTATTACTATTTTATTATGGCCGTGCTTATCTACTGCTGGTGCAAATGGTTAGTTGCAATTTAATTTACATTTTCATCGAGAGCTGATTTAAAATTCACTCCATGCGCTTTATTTGAAGCGTGTAATTTTAGTTTAAATTAGCCCTAAACTTTTCAACACGCCCGTGTGCGTGTGTGTGTCTGTAACCCTTTTCGGGTCTTTCCCTCGATACGCTTAGACGATAAATCACAATTAACCAATCTCCATGACCGGGATGGCCACAGCAGCGCTGGGTCGAACGAATTTCCCAACCTGGTCGCTACCTGCTGTGGGGGTACGTGTGCGCGATAATTTTGCGTGCGTTCTTGATTTTCAAACCCCACCCCACCCCCTGGTCCTCCCGTTGCGGGACCAATTCTCCATGGCCGGGATGGCCACAGCAGCGCTGGGTCGAACGAATTTCCCAACCTGGTCGCTACCTGCTGTGGGGGTACGTGTGCGCGATAATTTTGCGTGCGTTCTTGATTTTCAAACCCCACCCCACCCCCTGGTCCTCCCGTTGCGGGACCAATTCTCCACTCCGATGATGATTTATGATTAATAACGGATATTTTTGTACCGTGCTGCCGCTGTACCGCGGTACGTTGTTTGTGTTTTGACAAATATGGGATGCCACGCGAGCGATATGCGTGGCTGACGGATTGTTGCGGCCAGTTTGATCGGGGAAAAAACGATGCGGCTCACGTGTTGTTTTGTTTGTGTGTTGCAGCGGCACACAACGGTTCACTGTGTAAACAACGGTGACTGCAGTACCATCGGGAACGGTAGAAATGCTTTTCTTTTCACCCTTCTTCCAAATGTTTCTGTAATGGATTCGGATGAATTAGAATGGCTTTTGCTAGCAGCAGCATTTCGATGATGATGATGTGATCGGAATTGAAAATGTTTTTTGTGTTTTTTATTTGAGACAAAGGGCACACGAGTTTCGATGAACTGGAAATTGAATTTCTTCTCGTTTATGTTTGTAGGAAATGGAAATTGATTAGAATATTGATCCGCACGAGCTGCATCATTGTTTTTCTTCGATTACCATCAGCAGAAGCG
>KZ062360.1:30950-59396 GCA_002091835.1 Anopheles maculatus
GAGGGCGAGTTAATTTTCATACGGGCACATCATTATCATCACGACGAACATTGATCAATATTTTACCACTTTTATGACACCGCCGATCGCGCAAACTCTGTGTGCTTTTAGGGGATTGTGTTAATTTCCGATTGGTTTAATGTTTCCGGTTTGGAGTTTATTTTCCCTGTTTGCTTTCTGTTTGTATAAAACTTCTTGCCTACCTTCACACGTATGCAGAGGAAACGGTAGAAAGCTGGTATGCGGTTGATGGGATCTGAAAATGAGCAAGATAATTAAAAATATAATTATTTTTATGATATAATTGCTAATTTATTTAATTAAAAGTTTTTAAGCTTAAAAAAACAAGTTCAATTCGTGCAGCTCGAGGTGCAACTTCAAGGAGTTGTATATTGTTTCGATATGATATTAAAAATACTAATTTAGCAAATCGTTTTCTGTAAACTTGAACTTTTTTAAACCCACTGTTTGACATTCCAACGCACGGTCTCCTACGATGGGATTTCCTGAGTAACTGTTTTGAGCGAGACTTCGGTATGTGCATTGCAAAAAAAACGTAGCACTAATCGTGTCACGGCTCATTAGGTATGCATTTGGCCCGTAATGAGCCGGCCCGATATGATGTCTATGCCTCTGTCCTAGCGTCGTCCCTAGCCCTAACTACAGACAGCAGCGAGCAAAAACTGCATTTGCACATTACAGTCCTATCTCTGTCACGTGCAGTTGGCAGTAATAATAATGTCCTGCCTTTATCGTGTCCATAGTTTTGCAGCCTGTGGCTACACTTTTCACTACTAGTTGTGTGAATGCGATAATTCGTGTGGTGGAGTGGTGCGAAAATGTAAAATTGTTATCTTCGCGCAGTTTATTACTATTTTATTATGGCCGTGCTTATCTACTGCTGGTGCAAATGGTTAGTTGCAATTTAATTTACATTTTCATCGAGAGCTGATTTAAAATTCACTCCATGCGCTTTATTTGAAGCGTGTAATTTTAGTTTAAATTAGCCCTAAACTTTTCAACACGCCCGTGTGCGTGTGTGTGTCTGTAACCCTTTTCGGGTCTTTCCCTCGATACGCTTAGACGATAAATCACAATTAACCAATCTCCATGGCCGGGATGGCCACAGCAGCGCTGGGTCGAACGAATTTCCCAACCTGGTCGCTACCTGCTGTGGGGGTACGTGTGCGCGATAATTTTGCGTGCGTTCTTGATTTTCAAACCCCACCCCACCCCCTGGTCCTCCCGTTGCGGGACCAATTCTCCACTCCGATGATGATTTATGATTAATAACGGATATTTTTGTACCGTGCTGCCGCTGTACCGCGGTACGTTGTTTGTGTTTTGACAAATATGGGATGCCACGCGAGCGATACGCGTAGCTGACGGATTGTTGCGGCCAGTTTGATCGGGGGAAAAAAGATGCGGCTCACGTGTTGTTTTGTTTGTGTGTTGCAGCGGCACACAACGGTTCACTGTGTAAACAACGGTGACTGCAGTACCATCGGGAATGGTAGAAATGCTTTTCTTTTCACCCTTCTTCCAAATGTTTCTGTAATGGATTCGGATGAATTAGAATGGCTTTTGCTAGCAGCAGCATTTCGATGATGATGATGTGATCGGAATTGAAAATGTTTTTTGTGTTTTTTATTTGAGACAAAGGGCACACGAGTTTCGATGAACTGGAAATTGAATTTCTTCTCGTTTATGTTTGTAGGAAATGGAAATTGATTAGAATATTGATCCGCACGAGCTGCATCATTGTTTTTCTTCGATTACCATCAGCAGAAGCGAATATGCTTTCTACGCTTGTGTTATGCCAAGGAAACTCCAGTAACTGGAATAATTTTACTACTAGAAATCATTAAATATTTCCTAATGAACTTATGATAGATTTCTAACAAATATTAAATATATAAATCGATAATTCCTGGTAAGTTAACACAACGATCAAGTTGATTCACTGGTTATTCAATTTTGTTTGTGAAAAGTACAACTATGTAGTTGGGTTTAATGGTTGTTTAATGATGGTTTTTTTCTGTAATTTGCTAAATTTATACATTTTTATTTTCAAGAATTCTTTTCATTTTTTCTCTTTCTTCTTTGTCCGGTTGTAACATAAGCAGTGATAGGACTTTCTGTTTTGAATAGACTCATCAGTGTAGTTATCTTTTTTCTCTCTAACTTGGGATGAGTCCTTCTCTCTTTGATTTATCATGTTCATATTTTTTTGTATCAGATTAGTTTTAATGTTTAATCTAATTAGTTTTTGTTTTATTTTAATTTCATTAGGTATGACTATTTCTACGTGTTTTATTGTTATTGTTAGAAACTTCTTTATCTTATTGTTTATATAAATTGTTTGGAGCATAATGTTTTTTTTACTAATTTATTTTCTTATACGAATAGCATTGTTACTATTATGTATTCCATTATTATTATCTTGTTTTTAAAGCACTTCTGTCATGCCTTTTTGTTTCTTTTGTTTGTTTAGTTAATTTTGATCTGAATGAATATTGTTTCGAATCCCACATATAAAATACATCCATATAAATTTCTCTTTTCTATACAAGTTGTAATAAATCGATGTTTTTATATGTATTTTCGATTCCACACTCATCCGTTTTCTTGGAACAACGAAGGAGGATGATGTTCTATACGATCAGTTGAATTTGGTGTAGATTTTTGCTTCTAATAATTTAAAATAAAACCTACAAACACCCCAAATGCCCTATCTTACGTATCTGTATGTTTGCTGCCCATCTCTACACGATTCTCTCGGCATGGAACAGCAGGCAGAAGACACAAACAGAAGCAAATTTTTTAAAAAGCAATATTTTTCTAACACACTTTTCGACCAGTTTTCGTCCGGGAATTTGCTTACGAACGTCGTCGTCGTGTGTTTTGTGAGAGCACATAAAGAACCGACACGAAACAAACAGCAGCAAAACAAAAAACAACCTTGCCACCACCAAAAACAGAATCACTCGCATTCATATGCGCATCCCCGAGGGCCTTAAAGCCGGGGGAAAAGCGTTTGTAAAGATGTGTTGTTTTGCACTGGAAGCAGAACCGTCTGCGTCCGGAAGTGAAAAATTGGAGAAGAGAAGCGAAAAAAAATCGAAATTGGACCACAAGCACAAGCAAATGGTAGTGGGTAAAATTTTGTTATTTTATACATATTTCATACCCGGCATATGACTATGACCGCGTGTGGGTGGGTGGGTAACAGCGTGTCATGAGAAAAAAAAGCATGCTAATGGCGAGAGTTTGTGACGATGAATGAATATTTACTTAACTAATCTAACTTTCGCGCAATGTCTCCAGAAGCGGCGATAGAATCGAGAGCAAATAAATCATGCACAGCATTTTCGCTATTCGGTTTTCCCACTCATTTTACGGGTGAGTCTATCGTTCTCATCCCAAAAAGAGATGGAAAACCTTCCGTTGTGGGGACATCATTCCAGGTTTGTGCGCGTTGTTTGTTTTATTATTCATCATTTTCGTATATACCATAACTGCATTCGATTGCCACTGATCACGAAATGTCACCCAAGCTTCCGTAACGGGTGGTCAACCGTACCTGTCACACCAGACACAAATTGTTGGAAAGCACAACCACACCAACGCGGCCAATACGGCGGGTTGCGTCGTTCTGCACATCGGGTGATCATTATGGTAAAGTGTCGATAATTAAATTTCAATACCATATTTTGCGTTCATTTCGCGTTTCGACCTGTGTGTGTGTGTGCGTGTTTTTGGACCCAGCCATGTTGTTAGCTGCATCATAAATTTGGCCCTCCCCAGAAACGCGTAACGTTTAGCGCAGGGCGGCAATAAAATTCGATCACATTCAGGAGTGCGTTTCGACGTGCAATTTCGAAATGACCGCGGTGACAACATGGCCACCGATGTCGTCACACAAACACGACGCAGGACCACCGGCAACGATGTGTTCCATCATGACCAGGGAGTACTATCGATCGTGGTGGCTGACTGAATAGGTGCACAAAACAAGAGTCCTCACGATGCGACAATAGCGCTTCTGGTTCCATTTCTGGCGCTATCACAAGCCCGACCGTTTGTTGATTACAATAATTTTCAATGCGCATACGCGAATCATGTACACCGTACGGTGGAGGTCGGTGGGAAAGTCAATCCCCCGCTGCTGCTGATGATGATTTGCATGATTGCTTGATTGTGCACGGGAACCGATGCGATGAAAGGTAGTCTTTAATGAGTGGTGCGGATCCTTGAACGCTAAACATAGCACCGAGCGATACACTGGTGAAGCGTTGCTATCACCATCGCGAAAACGAAATATGAACGTTCTGCTGTCAGCTTTTTTCCGTGGGATGGGTCCTTACCATGCCGCGGTAGGCTTTCAATTTTATTGACTGCTTTCTTTCGAGGGCTGAGCACATGCAAGTGGGTAAATTAAAGGCGAGCTGTGAGAAGCGTAGTCATTCGTGCAGTTTACTGGATGCTAATGGATGTTTTGTACTGTTTTTCTATTTATTTTATCGTTTGCATGTTCCATTTGTTTTGTTTCTCTTCTATTATTTGGTTATATTCTCTTTATTCTTCTCTTTACTTATTTATTTATTTTAATTCCATTATTGGTTGGGCGCTGTATTTTATGTCTTTCTTTTTTGTCGTTTAAATAAATAAGTTCAACAGTGTTTTCTGTTTTTAGTTTTGCTTTACCGTACTCCTGTTCTTCGTTTATTAATTTTATAATTTTAAATTCTTCAACAGAGATTGTCTCTTATGGCGTTCTGTTCAAATCAACCACTTTCCCAGCATCAATTGAAGACGTCTCTGATCATGTCACGGTGACTTGTGCATTTTTCATGCCTTCTCTCACTCTCTCCCTTTCTCTCTCTCTCTTTCTCGTTCTTGCTTGTCCCTGCCAATTTAGAGCATCCATTTTAGAAAGGCCCTCATCATACTTAACGCACCTGATGAAATCACGGCCGGCATTAGTGCTTGCGAGACCTTCCCACCGAGTAGTTTCGGGGGGGTAGGTGTCTCAAAAGTCCCAAAAAAGGAAATAGTGCGGGAGATAAATTTCCATTTCAAACCGCACGACCATGACCACCGGTGGTACGCACACCGCCTGCGTTCCCAATTCGAACCATCGAAAAGCGCAACCGAAAACAACAACAAAAACGCCGCGGCGCGAAGGCCAATCATATCATATGATTTGACACGATCAATCAAAACGTGCGTTTGACTTTTCGATTTTCGACTCCACTCCACTGGCTGGATGGCTCTAACGTTTGATTTTGTGACCGAACGGAACAAAAGTATCGTTTCGATTGCCATTCCTCCCAATTTCTTCGTTTGCCGCGTTTCTCGAGAGTCATCGGCGTGTCGGCGTGGAAAGGCGTTTCCATCCCGAAAAGTGTAATAAAAACAACGCCCGGCCAAGGAACCGAAAAAACCTTGAAAGCTTACTGGGTCCGGTGGGGTTCTGGAAATGGGTTGTGGTTGTGTGCGGCCGATGGTAAAACTGTGCTCTCGTCTCGCCACCGACATTCGATCTGCTGTTTGGTGCGCGTCCGCCTCAATGTGCGTAACGCAACCCATTGCAGTAGCCGACCGGGCGGGCGTAACATCTTGAGTCGGCCGCCACTGTCGGGTCTGACCCATTGATTAATTGAAGGATTTATAGCATTTAAATATGATCAATTCGTAATGGGGTGAACCGCGCGTTCGGCCCGAAGTATCTTGTCACTTGTCACTTAGTAGTGGTAGTTGGCCGGTGCAGTGGACCCCGTTGGTCATTCCGGTGTTGGGTGATGATGAGCTGCCCAACTTGCGAGATTCTGCTGACAACTTCCTAAATGAGCTATGTTGCTGACCGCCCTAGGCGGGTGTGGTTTTCGGGGAATTAGAACAAATGTGATGTTAATTGCACACATTTGCTTCGCATTATGCCCGCGCAAGTCTTCAGCCTGTGTTCGCTTTAGGACGACTCGTTGGCACATGATCAAAAGATTTATAAAAAAGAAAACGAAAAAAAGGCATTTAAAACATTTTAATTTCTTTGCCCACCCTTTGTGACCCTCACCGGCACAGGGGTGAACGAAAAACATTTTTCTTCAAGAATCAGTTAGTGCCAAAAAAAATGCACTTCGCCGATAGCCAAAAGAACCGGTTCCTTTGAAGATGGTGCCAACATTGAACGCTCGTCGGTAGGCCTCGGTGAAGGAGCGGTTTTGAGTCTTTTATTTTTCTAATGTCTCCCTTGCCAAATAAAAGGTGTGGTCATAGTCCGATTAGTGAACCCGTACACTTTACACCTTGCATGCACACAAATTGGTACACTCATCGCGCCCGCAGCCAGAAGAACGATCACCGGCTGTTATTAAAACCGAGGGACCACTGATTTTGGACACAGGTTTAAGGTTAGTTTTTTCTTTCCCGGTGTAGAATTTGTAACATGATATAGCTCAGTTTTTTTGTGTGTGTTTGCATTTCCTCTAGCCGCGTCCGCGGTTTGTTGGTGTTTTGGCCACAAAATACCGAACTTGAACCGGTGCCAATTTCTATTAAAATCACGCACACCGACGGCTCTGTCTCGACGTGTGCCAGGGTTTTGTTTAGTCTTGTTGGTGGAAAAGTTTGACGCTTTGGGTGCCATTAGACTGTGTGTTTGACACGGCTGGCGTTTTTGTTCCTCCATCGTTTCAAATCAATCCGGAAACACTGGGTTCATTCGTACGCGTGCTTCTCTGCCGCTGGATTCGATTTTACCAACGTGATCGATTGCGCCAATTGGATATAGTTTCCTGCGGTTGTGTTTTGATGATTGGTTTACTGTTGTTTGTTGTTGTTTTGGGGAGTTTGGCAAAACATTGGCAATTGGTGGATCGAATGAGGTGAGAAATTAAAATGAATGACCACTTCCAACGCTGAGAGAGCCACGAGGACCACTGCTAGCCACTGTTGGTTATTATAGAATGATTACGATTATAAGCTATTATAAGTTTCAATTTCAGATGCGAGGCCCGGTGGTAGATGCGACAGCGGCACCGGTCTTCACACGGCAGGACCGGGATTCAAGTCTTATCTGGGCCGTTCCCCCTTAGTGAGGACTGACTATCCAACTATGCGGTAACAATAGGTCTAGTAAGCCAAAAATGGCAGACATGACCTAAGAGGACGTTAGGCCAAGAAAGAAGAAGTAGTAGCTACAATTCACGTCATTTTGTGAGCGGATCTAACCCTACAAGAACCTCTTCTGGACCTTGAGCTCATCCCAGGACGCTCATTCCAGGAGCTAGCAAATGGTGTAACAATAATTAAAGATCGAATATTTTCAATTCTTTCGAGGCCTTCCCGGTCAGTTATTACTACATCTTGACACCAGATTGATTGGATAAGGAACTCTGATTGCTCCAAAAAATCTCTTTGTCAGTGCTGTAGCAAGTTGGAGCTTATTTATAGTGATGTTTTCTAGTGTCTTCTTCAACAAACGAAAGGATGCTGTTGTTGCACTTGCTCCGGCAAGATAAAGTCATCTGGCTCTCTATTATGCTCATTAATTTCTGTTGCATTTCTGTTGTACAAGATTGTTGAGCAGTGAGGACCTCCAACTACATTCGAAGTTCTCACTTTCCTCCAGAAGGGAGAAGTAGAAAGACGAATTGTCTGTGACATGTGGTCGTAGCCTAACCATCTCCACGTTCTTTGCTCAGGAATAGCGAAAATAGTGTACAACCTCTAACGTAGATCCTGGACTGTTTTGGGATGGCTATAACTGATCCCAATGTAGACTTTATAATAGCCATTATACCAAAGGCAATGGAAAAGGTGAATTGCTAGGACACAGGGACATTATGTGACATTTAAAATATTAAAAACAGTCGATTTGCTAAGCTTTTTTCAAATTTCAAATTATTTACACCACGTAATCAAACGTATTTAGGCTTTAATTATCACCTAGCAAGCATTTTCTAATTTTGATTGCTGCTCATCCCAATTAACCTCCAACTCTCCACGGTGAATTATTTGCAGTAAACCTTGCGATCGTCATCACCATCATCGTGATCTCAAATTTGATACCTTCCCTAACCACTCAACCTCGTACTCTGGCGTGTAGTATCGGGTCTTCGCTTCTCGCATACCCATCCCATTCCTACCAGCATCGTACTCGTATTTACTTTCGATCGCTAGGGCTCCATCACGGCCCTGAGCAAATTGTGCACTTAACAGCCGTATCCGATGACTCCTCGATGGACCCGTTATTTACCCGCTCACCAAAGCGAGTCGTGTGTAACAAATTGATTTCAATTCCGAAACGCTACTGCTACCCAACAACTACACAACTCCTCACCCTTAGCGTAGGGACAAAAATGCGTAACTACGGAAGCACCCCGGTCACCGGAGCTCGAGATGCATTGCTCGTTCGAGTGCAACAAACCATAATGATATAAATAAAAAAACGAGAGGAAAAAAACGCTTCCATCTCCAATCAACAAATTGAGTGTTCGGTCTCGCGAGTGCACTCGAACAAATAATGTTCCCTGGGTCTGGGGTGGGACCGGCAACCGGGATGGGATTTTTGTTTGCGCAAAACGTAAGCCCGGGCGTGCAGTTCGGCATGCGTGTCACGTGGCCGAATGAAAGTATCAATATTTGTGCTGCATTTAGCACCTCTTCGCTGGCCATTGATGCATCTGGTTTTGTTATGCCCTGGCTGTTGTGTGTCGTCTTGTTGATGCATATGCGGGATGAGGCCGTTGCGATGGACACACGCGATCATGCTGAAGTTCTTCCGTGTTTGCTCAGATTGTCCTCGTGGTTTGGATTGTGATGGCGGCATAAACGCGAGCCACGATAGCGGGGAAAGCGTTGCTTTCGTAACCGTCCGATTGTTGACACTGCCAAAAGGGAGTCTGCCATAATGTTGATTATGAGGGCGAGTCCGGTGAGCATTAAATGCTTGAGTAACGAGCATAGGATGGTAGCGAATAGTGTTCATTGTGGTGCGCTAAAACAAATATTATTCTCATTTTCTTCCCTCAAAAAAGTTGAACAAAAGTTCCTGTACTTGCTCTATGAATATCTTACTGATAATGTTTCTGTAATTTTTCCCTTCGTTCGCAGATCGAGTCGGTAGATTTGGCGCTCAAAATACTCGACAACTACGATGTGCGTGGCCACAAGATCAAAGTGCAGCAGGCCGAATTCCAAATGCGCGGCGAGTACAATCCAACGCTGAAGCCGAAGATGCGCAAAAAAGAAAAGGAACGTCTGAAGAAGATGCAGGAATCGTAAGTACCCACAGTCGATGGGGCAATTTGGGCAGGTTTCTCGTCCTCTTGGTTCTCCCCGCAAGGCGTCATTATTTTCCTGCTTACCATGTTTAGCATAAATTATGATCATTCTCATTTAGCACCCCAAGCGCGGCGTCGTCGTCGGGGATGTCTGGTACAGACGCTTGAGGTCGGGATTGATCAGAAGCGAATCCAGGCACCGCCGTGCTAATTGTTTGCGGTGTTTCGCTTTGATATTAAACTCAAAAACGAAAGTTAGTAGTTCCATTTTGAAAACCGCTGCTCGTTAGCAAACAGGGATGGCGTTAATGTTAGCGGTGAACGTTTTGGAGAAGATAACAGTTTCACCAAACGGAAACTGAAGTTTCCAGACGCTGGTGCTCGAAAACGGTTCAAGGTGTTGGTGTTTATCACCTTTTTTTGCTGTTGTTGTAAGATCTCTTATTCACGGTGAAGTTGTCCTCAACGTGTAGGCCACTCTAAGCTTGCTTATTCCAATTTCGATTGGCTGTTGTCCCGATAAAGTGTCGTATTTATTGAACACTTCTCCAAAGTCTGATTCTCTGATACAATAAAACGTTATACAATGAGGCATACTTTTATAGCAAACAAACGAATCTTAAGTGAGGCCATCAACGAAGTTCAGCTTACTTTGTACTGTGAAAACAACGTTCCATAAAACTGTGAGTAATCATGGTACACATCCAATTGCTATATCAGCAACAATGCGAAACATTTCATTTTGCAATTTTACAGCATGTACGTGCCTCGCGCATCATGTCGGAATTGTGCAATAAATTAACATAGCTTTCCAATTGCACAAACAAGCTCTTAAAAATGGATTAATCCCTTGCTTCTGTTATGAGTTTCTCTCGTGTGATGAATCAGTCCCTGTGGATGGTGATGCTAGTCTGCTGCCTTTTTGCCCTTTTACGAACGAATCTCTGCTTGGTTGGAAAGATCTCAAACCAGAGTCTGCCAGGCGCGAGAGTTTGCAAATATCAAATCCCGCACGGATGGCACCATTTGCGGCACCGAAAGTAAACAAAAGACGGCGAGAATTGCTAGTGAAACGAGCAATCCGTATCTCAATGGCACACGTTTCAAGTGTGTGACTCATTACGGTCGGACTTTCTTTCTTCTCTACATGCAGACAAGAGTATGAGCAGAGCATCACCCCCAAACACGCCCCAAGAGGCACAGTCAATATCCTCATCATCATCCTCATCATGAGGCGCTGATGATCATGTGCTTCCCTTTAGACTTCATTACCAATCCGTGCGTTCGTTTGAAGAAGCGTGAAAATTGGCAAACCTCACTTAGTACTCGCCTACCGTCTTTACGCCGCTCGTTTTCAATTGGTTGCGATTAGCAGGCAAACCGTGCATTAGAAACGGTTTTAAACAACAACGAGAGGCGCCACTTGAAGACGGCAGTTTCGCACTCGATGTGCCGCATGCTACGTACGGCACAATCCTGAACAAGCTGCACGGTTAACCGAGTTTACAGCGAGAGCGCCGGGCGATGCCGCATCACAAAAGCGAGAACGATTTCACGGTTGACCGATCGATTGGTTTCCCCGACCGGAGAATGAGATTTTCGCTCCTTGTTATTCTTCAATTTTGCTTTTGCCGCATCACAAAAGCGAGAACGATTTCACGGTTGACCGATCGATTGGTTTCCCCGACCGGAGAATGAGATTTTCGCTCCTTGTTATTCTTCTAACGTTTTGTTTTGCCTACCGTACG
Organism: Anopheles maculatus; assembly: GCA_002091835.1. NCBI lineage: Eukaryota > Metazoa > Arthropoda > Insecta > Diptera > Culicidae > Anopheles > Anopheles maculatus. Next base: position 41,986 of record KZ062360.1, read on the forward strand.
TAAAAAATGCTAATCAATTCCCCGTGCTTCATCTCTCGTCGGCAGGCTGTTTGACTGGCGCCCGGAAAAGATGCGTGGCGAACGTTCCAAGCACGAGCGTATCGTCATCATCAAGAACCTCTTCGAACCGTCGCTGTTCGATCGCGAGGTGCATCTGCTGCTCGAGTATCAGACCGATCTGCGCGAAGAGTGTGGCAAGTGTGGCACCGTTCGCCGGGTGCTGCTGTACGACCGGCACCCGGAAGGGGTGGCACAGGTGACGATGGGCGACCCGGAAGAGGCTGACCTGGTGGTGCAGATGATGAATGGACGCTACTTTGGCCAGCGGCAGCTAACGGCAGCGATCTGGGACGGGCGAACGAAGTATCGGTAAGTGACAGAAGCAGCGGTCCCCTTTTTTGTTGGAACGGAATGAAATGAATCTCATTTTAACACTTTTGCTCGTGCCGTCCCTCCCAAACAGGATTGCCGAAACTGATGCCGATATCGACAAGCGACGCGGCAACTGGGAAGAGTTCCTCGAAACGGACGAAGCAGCGGCAGACAAGGGAAAGGATAGGGATGATTCGGCCCCATCATCCGCGAAGGAAACCGCCACGGACGATGTGTCAGCGAGTGACACAAAAGCGCCACCGGAAATGAAGTTGGACGAGCCAGAGGAACAACTTCCGGCCGTGGAAAGTGGCGCAGATAGCGACGGTGGTAACGACGACGAGGGAAAGGACGCGAAGGATCAGCCAGTTTAAAGATGCGATGATCGATTGTAATTGATTTACGGCACAGGGGAAGCGTCGACCCGACTCAAGTGAATAAAAGCCGAAAATGGTTACCGGATTCCGAGGGGATTTTTATGAAACCGACCGGAAGGCGAGGGTGAAGCAGATCCGAAAAAAAACGGGGAATTTTATCGAGTACAAAGCAAAATTGAAGAATCCGCGGACAGGTATGTAGATAAATGGTTCGATTAAACAACTTCTCCGTTCTGGTAGAACGGTAATTGAGATTGGGGTTTTTTGAGGGATGTCAAATAAAATGGGACGGAACGTTATTGTAATACTGACAGACGGATAATCCATTTTAGGTTTGCTGGTCTAGTTAAAAAAATAGAGTTTTTGTTTAATATTTGTAGGAGGTTCTTTCTTTCTCGATCAGAAATTCCGAATACTTTTGAATAGGAAAAGCTTTTATTTCTTTTGCTGGGTGGTTCCTAGAAAACAAAATAGTTTCCTTTGTGGGAATATTCGTTCTAGTCTTATTCATTAAATGTTGAACCACAAAATCCGTTTTCGCTTTGGTAAAAGAATCTATTCAACATTTAAAAACTGAATAATTGAGCTGTTTGTATTGCGGTTGGGATTGTTTACTTCGAAAATGCCTCACTCAGCAATATGCAGCTGACACTTTCTTGTTCCCCGGCACAGTTGTGTCAATGTTTGGGAAATCGGACGAGCTAAGGAATGTGGACGGCTGAGTGGGTTTTAGTCAACCAATGCTAACCGCAAAAAGTCAATGCATTTGCACCGCAAGTGTGCGGTTGAAGCGTCTGATACGCACAGCGTTGTCAAACGCAGTACGAATTGCTGGCCGGACCAAAATGTATGGAACACTTTCGCGGGCCGCTTGGAAAAATGTGACTTCTATGACAAAATTAATAAGGATTACCATTAAGTATATTTTAATTTTATAAATTGTATTCATAATCTTGGTGGCGTCAGTCAATTCAAGAGGTTCAATAATCCATGACTAAGGCACAAAAATCGAGTTGAGTCTCGTTAATGGATTGTGTAATGTTAACTTTTAAGGTACCAGTAATCGGGCATCAACCTGCAACTAAGCTTATTAGAACCATACATATTGTCCAATTTAGGCCAGAAGAATGTTAACATCTCAACGTCGCAACCCCCAAACACGCCCCAAGAGGCACAGTCAATATCCTCATCATCATCCTCATCATGAGGCGCTGATGATCATGTGCTTCCCTTTAGACTTCATTACCAATCCGTGCGTTCGTTTGAAGAAGCGTGAAAATTGGCAAACCTCACTTAGTACTCGCCTACCGTCTTTACGCCGCTCGTTTTCAATTGGTTGCGATTAGCAGGCAAACCGTGCATTAGAAACGGTTTTAAACAACAACGAGAGGCGCCACTTGAAGACGGCAGTTTCGCACTCGATGTGCCGCATGCTACGTACGGAACAATCCTGAACAAGCTGCACGGTTAACCGAGTTTACAGCGAGAGCCGGGCGATGCCGCATCACAAAAGCGAGAACGATTTCACGGTTGACCGATCGATTGGTTTCCCCGACCGGAGAATGAGATTTTCGCTCCTTGTTATTCTTCTAACGTTTTGTTTTGCCTACCGTACGTAAAAAATGCTAATCAATTCCCCGTGCTTCATCTCTCGTCGGCAGGCTGTTTGACTGGCGCCCGGAAAAGATGCGTGGCGAACGTTCCAAGCACGAGCGTATCGTCATCATCAAGAACCTCTTCGAACCGTCGCTGTTCGATCGCGAGGTGCATCTGCTGCTCGAGTATCAGACCGATCTGCGCGAAGAGTGTGGCAAGTGTGGCACCGTTCGCCGGGTGCTGCTGTACGACCGGCACCCGGAAGGGGTGGCACAGGTGACGATGGGCGACCCGGAAGAGGCTGACCTGGTGGTGCAGATGATGAATGGACGCTACTTTGGCCAGCGGCAGCTAACGGCAGCGATCTGGGACGGGCGAACGAAGTATCGGTAAGTGACAGAAGCAGCGGTCCCCTTTTTTGTTGGAACGGAATGAAATGAATCTCATTTTAACACTTTTGCTCGTGCCGTCCCTCCCAAACAGGATTGCCGAAACTGATGCCGATATCGACAAACGACGCGGCAACTGGGAAGAGTTCCTCGAAACGGACGAAGCAGCGGCAGACAAGGGAAAGGATAGGGATGATTTGGCCCCATCATCCGCGAAGGAAACCGCCACGGACGATGTGTCAGCGAGTGACACAAAAGCCCCACCGGAAATGAAGTTGGACGAGCCAGAGGAACAACTTCCGGCCGTGGAAAGTGGCGCAGATAGCGAAGGTGGTAACGACGACGAGGGAAAGGACGCGAAGGATCAGCCAGTTTAGAGATGCGATCATCGATTGTAATTGATTTACGGCACAGGGGAAGCGTCGACCCGACTCAAGTGAATAAAAGCCGAAAATGGTTACCGGATTCCGGGGGGATTTTTATGAAACCGACCGGAAGGCGAGGGTGAAGCAGATCCGAAAAAAACGGGGAATTTTATCGAGTACAAAGCAAAATTGAAGAATCCGCGGACAGGTATGTAGATAAATGGTTCGATTAAACAACTTCTCCGTTCTGGTAGAACGGTAATTGAGATTGGGGTTTTTTGAGGGATGTCAAATAAAATGGGACGGAACGTTATTGTAATACTGACAGACGGATAATCCATTTTAGGTTTGCTGCTCTATTTAAAAAAATAGAGTTTTTGTTTAATATTTGTAGGAGGTTCTTTCTTCCTCGATCAGAAATTCCGAATACTTTTGAATTGAAAAAAGCTTTTATTTCTTTTTCTGGATGGTTCCTAAACCAGAAAAGTATTACCTTCTTTATGGGGGAATATTCATTCTTGTCTGAATCAGCAAAACAAAAAAAAATCTTTCTAGGCTTTGTTAAAAGAATCTATTCAACATTTAAAAACAGAATAATTGAGCTGTTTGTATTGCGGTTGGGATTGTTTACTTCGAAAATGCCTCACTCAGCAATATGCAGCTGACACTTTCTTGTTCCCCGGCACAGTTGTGTCAATGTTTGGGAAATCGGACGAGCTAAGGAATGTGGACGGCTGAGTGGGTTTTAGTCAACCAATGCTAACCGCAAAAAGTCAATGCATTTGCACCGCAAGTGTGCGGTTGAAGCGTCTGATACGCACAGCGTTGTCAAACGCAGTACGAATTGCTGGCCGGACCAAAATGTATGAAACATTTTCGCAGGCCGTTTGGAAAAATTTGACTTCTATGACAAAATTAATGAGGATTACCATTAATTATATTTTAATTTTATAAATTGTAATCATATTCTAGGTGGCGTATATTCAAGAGGATCAATATTCCATGACTAAGGCACATAAATCGAGTTGAGTCTCGTTGATGGATTGTGTAATGCTAACTTTTAAGGTACCGGTAATCGGGCATCAACCTGCAACTAAGCTTGTTAGAACCATACATTGTTCACATACATATTGTCCAATTTAGACCAGAAGAATGTTAACATCTCAACGTCGCAAAGGTGCAAATTGAGCCTCTTGGTAGACCGCTGGTTCTTGTACCCTTTTATCCTGACATTATATCAACGTTAGAGAAAGTTTTTTCCGAACCAAATTGGAGTCTGATTCCACATCTGTGCTCCAAAACCAAATCAGCGAATGCAAGGCTGTGTCTCTGTCTCTGCTAGAAAAGCTAGAGCTCTAGAATTCATTTGCCAATGTTCAATGTCGGAGAATGTAACAAGTTTAAGTTGCACGAAAGGCCTAGTTCTTACGTACCCCATGGTATAAATTTTCCACATTTCGTTGGCAATTTGGAAGGACATACTTTATAAGAACAATATCATTAGTGTACTATTGTAAATATAATAAGCATGCCGCATGTTTGACATGCCTGCGCAAAATCACGCATAGAAAGGGCAAAGAAAGTCCCTTCGGTGAAGGTGTGTGCGTACATGTGTGTTCCTTTCAGTTGTGACTGAAAATTTGCAAACAAAACTCCGTTCTCCGTTTAATGTTCAACTGCGTCCGTTCCGTTCACCGTGCGCCGTGCCCTGTATGTGCCGCGTTGAAAGGTGTTATTTCGATCAGCAAACGACAAACGGACGGATCATTGTAGAGCGTTTCAAACACACCCGGGTGGCAGGTACATTTGGTACGCCTTGGAATCAGTACGCCGGTACGGGAATGAAGTGTCAAGATTCGGTTCACTCCCGCCATCACCGGTCGGCACAAAAGTGCACCTATTTATTCTCATTTGCATTCTTTCGGCTTCGTCAGACGACAAAAAAAACGCGCCAACGAACGGGCGGCACAATCCGGAGGACATTTCCCGAGCAAGTGTGTGAACATGATTGTAGATGTCGGGCTTACTACTTTCTCCCCGAGGTTTTTGTGTGGCCCGTGTACACAAGCGCCCATTCAGTGCTACTAACCAGTGTATGCAAAATCGTGTCGTCGTGTACACGTCACGGCACGCGAGAGGATGGGTGCATTCAAGTGCTTGAAATTTCCTTTTAACAAACCGGAAGGGTGAAGAGTGCAAGGGATCGTTGCTGTGGTCAGCAGCGCGCATTCATCTACATCATCATCGTTGTCATCGTTGGTACACAGCGCTCCATGCGCGTTGAATGCATTGGAGAGAGAGAGAAAACACCTGGTGGTAAAAGTGCATGCCGCAGCATAAATGTGCACTCAGCGCACCATTTTTAAGGCGAATCAAGGGCAGCCCGTATCGTGGCGTATTTGTTTTTTTAAGTTTGTGTGTGGTAAAAACTTTGTTTTAATCATGTAATGAAAGCAGTTTTGAAAGGTTTAATCAAAACAACCATGCCGTGAAGATCAGGTTACGTTCCTTTATGCGGTTAATTTTAATATCTTAACCGGGATTGGTGGTGTTGGAGTGTTTTATATTCATTTACTTGTTCATTTACACCAAATACTGAGTTAAAGCTTGAGTATTAATTTTTCTTTCATTTTAGACGATATCACAAGCACTATATTTGCGGGTAAATAGCTGAACTATAAACAAACAACAATCAAGACCACACACGGCCACAGCCAACCAACGGTTTTGAGCATGATGATGTGTTTAGGTGGCAACAAAAACACGCATCATGCTGACGTTTGCCGAAAAACTGCACCGATTCGTGTGATTAGGACGTCGACCGACCGACCAACGGACCGGTTCTGTACAAATGCAGTTAGAATGTGTTTTAATTTTTTTTTTCTTTCTCCCATGGCTGCAACAACGCGCCAATGCCGGCAACGATGATACTGCAGCGCGTTCTATTTCTAAGAATGGAATCAGCCCAATGGCCACGAACGTAGAAAGGAATGCAGCAGAACGGAATGAAATTCGAGTACCGCGTGAGTGTTGTCTTCCTTTTAACTGGCAACGCGCGTCCCAGGCTGAATAGGAAACAAAACCCGCTCGGCTCGCTCGGTGAGAAATGTGCTCGGAGTATTCGGATTTTTTTGGGGAGGTTTTATTTTTTAGCATGTTCGAAATGATCAACAAGAAAGCAGCAGTCAGCAGGTTTGCCCCGTAGCCAAGCAGTCGCCAAAGGCAACACAAAAAAAGGAACAAATAGCGAGATAGGTTCAGGTGCGTTGTACGCGAGGGCTAAACCGAATGCTTCTGTGTTTAGATGCACCACCCGGTCCTGGTGGCGCTCGGTGGTTTAGGTGGTTCAGTGAAAACACCTTTTGTCCTTCAAGGAAGCGCCATTAATGGCGCTCTGCTCCTGGTGGGTAAACTATTTACGCGAGAAAAGTTCTCGGTCGTCGGCATCAACCGGTGTGACCTTTCCTCGGCGTGAATCTCTTTCCCGGGAGCAAGAAAATAAGTGGCACATAATAGCAGTCACTAGACGAGGACGGTGCATAGAATTGTTCGAAGCATAGTCGTTGCATGACGTTTGATAGATATAATTAAATATGCAGCTTTATTGAGCTTTGTCACAAGAGATAAACCAAAATCAGAAAAATCTGTTTAGAACAAATGGTTTATAAGCGTTATCCCGAAGCGAAGAAATTCGTAAGGAACATCCAAACTACGGGTTATAGCAGCTGCTAGCTGCTTCGAGTTTTGCAACATCTTCTTACTTCTAGGGATAGTAGATATCGTCCTCGATTTTGACAGTTGACAAAAACTAATAAGTTAAAGCAAGCTTCTATCTTTAGCCTAGGGACATCAAAATGATGGATAATGTCTCGACTAAGAAGGACATTGTTATATAAACCATCCATTACTGAGAAGCAGCCGTCAATCATTCAGAATGAGTGGCCGATGACATTTAGCACATCGATTACCGAAGAGCTTTCGCCTATTGACTGAAGAACGTTGTGAGCAAACTTCTATCTAAGGACCTTATCTAGTTATTCTGTAGCCGAGAAGTAGTAGCAATTGGTCGTCAAGTCTCATCGTATTTATTTTTAACGCAACCTTCGCTAAAATCCCACCTAACTGACTTCATCCGGAAAATGGTTGGGTATATTTTGGTAGACTAGCTCTTGAATGTAGGATTCATGCTAAACTGAATCGACTGAGTTAGGTTAAGTTAGATTGAGTATTTTATTTATTTAATTTCCAGTATGACGGCTTTGCGCCGTGCTTTCAATACCGTATGTGATAACTAAATATAAATTCAAGAGATTTGACAAACCATTTCCTCTTTGTTATTTGCAACTATTCTTGGATATAAGATATGTCAGCAATAAGTAGCAACTTGATAGGAACAACAACAAAATTAAAATTTCAGTTTTAAGAACCAACTATTCTAAATAACCTACCGAAATGCGAGGCGGGTTGGAAACGCCGAAGACAAGCAACCTACTTACCGGATGCCTCTAACCGTGATGAAGCCCGACTAGAAAGGCGTATATTTTTGCTTCTCGGAAACTACTTTTCTAAGCAGTAGAGGAATTTTGCTACTCGGTTCGATTATAAGTTCTGATAACAACGTAAGCAGAATCACGCCTACTATAGGCTACAACAACACACGAAAGTCCTGGACTTGGATGACAGAGGTTGCCAATGCACTCGTCATTTTTGAACAGAGAATATTAAGCACTACCTTTGTCGGTGTGTGTGAGTTAAGCTGTTTGGTGGTGCAGATATCCTGACGGTGGTCACATGATGAGGATTCCGAACTCATGCCCTACCAGGAAGGTGCTTGTCATCTACCCGTTCAGGAAGAGCCAAAATGAAGCACAGTGAGCTCGTTGGCTGGATCAAGTGAAGTCTAAACTGTCCAATGCAGCCGTTGCTAAAGGGGTGCAGCCTACGATCGAGATTCCTGGAAAAGGATTGGTTACCCTGATATGTCTACTAAACGAGTTCGAAAAAACAGACCAAGGATCAGGATTAGAATCAACTATTCTACATTACATTACATTACACCAGCCTAAGCAAAAAAGTGTTATTAATGGTAATGGTAAGACGATTACCACAATCAATTATAGTAATCATAAAATCAGTTGGAGTGCTTAAGAAAACCTAACCACTTCATCATCCGATTGAACTAATAGGGGTTTTGGAGTGTGATTAGATAATCCCTCTCGATTGTCGGACAACAATTATTCCTCGGTAGGGTTCTAACCGATCCGCTTTTTTCAACATCAACAGGCTTTAAAATTTACGTTTTATTGCCAATCACTCGAACCATCCACTGTCCAGTATCTATTAAAAGCATTTCATTAACACCACTTGATTGCAATTGCTTCAATCTTCTACATTTGCTCTTAAACTCCCCATAAATTGTGCAAAAGATTTGCTCATATCGTATGGCCATTTAAAAAAAAAACACTCAATTCGCAACACGTGTTGTCGGCACACCGGGTGACAAATAGGGTGGAAGCTCTAAGGAAGTTCACGTAATGCACCATCATGAGCTCAGCGCCAACGTCGTTGTTGAGCTCATTGCGCCAACAGTGTAATAAATACTCGCAAGTGTGCCAGCATTCCATGTTGTAAACGAGTTTTCTAAATTTACATACTAACCCAAACTAGTGGATGATTCTCGTGCAGCAGCTTGCGTGTGTCTTTGCTGGATGACCGTGGTATGGAAAAGTACCAGCTGAGCTCATCTTTTAAAATTGTTGCTTCAAGCTTTTTCCAATTGGCACAAGTGTACCATTTTTAGTGGACCGTTAAAGAGGACATGCTGCTCGTTTTTCCCATGATGGCTCAATCAATTTGAGCACCAATCGACCCCCTCTCAGTTCAATGACATTCGCGTTTAGTGCAGCATCGAAATTAAGCAATTCAACACGACGCACTGGTCTGGTGGCTTGGGGCAACCCTTACATGTGGAGCATGCTTACACGCGCGCATAACTGCACTTTTTCTCCCATTAACATTATTCGCGAATTTGGCAGTTTCACACGATCCGAAATGCCGCAACTTGTACGTTCTGTGTGTGTGTGTTTGTGGAAAAGGTTGTAAAGCAAACACAGAAGGAAAGGCGCAAAGGATGGAAGAAAATGCAAGAAATGGCAGATAGGAACAATAAAAGCAAAACAGGAAAAGTCACAGATAATGCCGCGAATAAGTAGTACGCGAATGTAGAAACGCACTCTCAAGGCGGCAAGTACGAACCGCCAACAGCTTGTACAACCGAAACAGCGCCGACGTAAATAAACCGCGTGTACGTTCGCGAAAAAAGGGCAGCAACGATGCGCGTATTGCGGTGGTGCGTCCGCATAAAACCCATCGACACGATCGAATTGTGGTGGGAAAATGGTGACGTGAAAAGAAAAAACACAACAACATAGAGGTCAATACATGACTGTGTGTGTGTGTGTGTGCGAATCCAAAGTGCGGTCTGTGTGAGCAAGCGGTATTAAATGTAAAAATAAAACAAACAAAGCCAAAACCAAAACCGAAAATGCCGTCGGTGACGGTGGTGTTGTTAATTGTTTTATTTCGTTAACTAGTTTGTTGTGCTTCTTTGCTTCAACTACTAGCTTCCTCAACTTTCTCCCCTTTGGGTTCGTCCTGTGGTCCGAAGTTTTACGATTAATTTAAGGCCCAATTTTTCTTAACCATTCGATGGGCTTCTTCGGGCACGGCCAGGGGTTTTTATTTTTGAGGTTGGGTTCGAAATTGGGAACCCTTGGCCGGGGTCTCACGTGTTCGGTTGATTTTTTAAAGCCCCCTTCACTCATTAAGCACCCAAAGAGCCTCTTAACCGACAGGGAAATTTGTCTATTTATGTTGTACAGTACATTTATTGGCGTGCTGAAAAAGCAAAACTTTTTTCTTCTTAAAATAAATGTATTATATCGGTTTGTGAGAAGTGAAAGGCATTTTACATAAAGCTAAAAATAGATTTCATTATGGGTGCGTAATTGCGAAGTCCTCGATAAAATTTAAATAAAGAGCTTTAGCAATGGTCGTTACGGAGCTGAATTTACTTTTAGCAATTCCATCAGTAATTAGTCATTTAGATACATGCGTTGCAAAGTGAATGATTAAGTCTGCAGAAAGAAATACTGATTGAAAGAGTTTTTCTGAGAGTTAAACTTCCTTAAATCTTGGAAAGAATAGTTCCAAGTACGGAAGAGTTTACCATTAATAAACTACACGTCTTGAGAATTTTTTGTTTTTGAAGTTGTAGTTAAAGATCAAAGACTACGGCATTTCAGACAGAATAATTTGCATATTAAAACTTCAAATCTTGTAGAAAATTATCTAAGAGTTCCACAAGCCAATAAGACTTACTTCTTCTTCTTCTTCTTCTTCCTTGGCTCTACAACCTCGTGAGATCTTGGTCTGCTATTGCTAGCTCTTTGTGACTTAGTTTTTACCCGTAGCTGGATAGTCAGTCTTGAAGGGATTCGAACCTTGGTCCTGCCTTGGGGAGACCGGCGCCGCTATTTTATATACCACCGGGCCGCCCGCACATTAGAGTTACAAATGATCTTAATTTGAAGGGCAAAAATCCACTTCGTGCATTGCATTAATCAGTTTATACATTAATTTCATTAAGATTTTTAGCTATCTGACAATAGGTATCATATAAAAATATCTTCATGGACATCTACTTGAGTACTTGAGATGAAGTAAGAGCAGAGACACGCGCGGGAACAAGACAATAATGAACTCATGTGCATAATGTTGTCTAAAATGTCTAAAATGGCTTGTTTTCGAAATCAATGATGTATTACAATTGCAAACTCACTTTGTTGATACTACCAACATTATCTCAGAGTACCGACAAACAATGTCTTAAAGTACTTTCCTCTTCATTCTGAAGGAAAGTCAGAATTGCGAATGAAGGCTAACTGTTAGCCGTCCAACAACACAACAGGCACCAGAAATTGATGAGGAGAGACCGACGACCTGGTGGCTTTAACATTTCGCACCTTGACTCCAGGAGTCAAAACATCCGTCTTTATACTGAAAAAGATTTTGAATAAGATGGAAATTTTCATACAAAATCCTCAGATGCTTGATGCCCAACGATTTGAAGCTGCCTCGTACATATCGACAGAGGTGGATCTTCTTACAGATAGTCTGTGTTATCTTGGGTATCTCTCGAGTAATTAGGGAACCTCGAATTCCATAAGGCCTTGTGCAGGAACCGTCATAAAAAAACCACCTAACCTACTCCAAAAATATCGTATAGCAAATATTTTTGTAGAACGTATCACAGTTTAGATGACTTTTCCCAATTCGATGCGCCTGCTCAATTCTGTTCAAGTTGGAGAAGTTTTGTTTCATGAATATCTGTACATAAACATTTTAAAACAATGGTACTTTTGCCTTTCCAAGATTGGCAAAGTTTTAGTACAGAATTTTCTGCAATGCAAGGTGTTGATGCAATGTAGAAGGGAAAAAATGTTCTACTTTATCTTAAACAGAATACAGAAGAAATTACTCACACACTGTTAATTCTTCCCAATGGACGTGACTGTTGAACGTGACTTGAGCTTTAAATCGTAAATTTTTATCTACAATAGTACGAGTTGAACGAGTTCTGGTAATATAAAAACAATTATATTTCAAATAAACAGCAAAACTGTTGCATTCTAAACTTACAATGTTGCCATCTCAATTACATTTCATCAATCTTCTTTCAATAAAACGTGTTTTTTTTTTCTTTCTACACGGAAACCATTTCCCACACGTGTCCGAACCGCATGTGTCCAATGGCGGCACATTTAGCAGTCGCAGTGCGTGTCTGTCACTCTTCATTGGGCGTAAAATAAAATGCCCCGACGACAACTCACAGCAGCAAAAAAATCGCTTGCACATTTGACCTACAAGCGTGCCGATTCCACCATTGGCATTGATCTGTGGCAGCCTTGGAAAACGAATGAGGACCGCCGAGTTCCGATGCGTCGAAAGATCAACTGCGCCCGAACGGTGATGCAAAGGTGATGCAAATGCATGCCCATAAGGGCACCTTCCCGCCAGTCGCACACGACGCAACAGGTGGAATCGGTTGCAGTGCTTTCGAAGCCGTTTCGCGGGGTTAGCATCGTTTGACTTTTGCTTGTCTTTTTTTTTACCCGGAATCCATCCTCCAACCTTTCCCGAACACACTGACGCACGGTTTTTCGGGAAGTCTCTTCCCTTTTAGATGAATTTATTCGTTATTGATATTAAACGAGAAGAGCTCTAGAGCCGTCCATAACCACAAACATGCTTGGAGTGGGGTTTTTCGCGGCGTTCGATAACGGTGATTCGTACCGTTTGGCGCGCTTCCCGCTGGGACTGGCAACGCTGCGAAAAAAGAGGAAGCGAAGGCAACGCTCCGGCCGAACGGCCAAATAAAAATCAACCAACCCCGAACGCGTGCAAAACGAAGATTTATTGTGCTACTTTTTATTGACTCTATCCTTTCGTGGCCTCGAGGCCAACATCCCAACATTAACCTCGCCGCGCCTGTCAGCTTTTCTCGACCCGCGCGTCTTCGGGCCCCACAGACGGGTCGGTATTTTTATTTATTTATTTCCTTCTGAACCCTGTGGCCCTCGCGGACACACGGCCGGCAACACAACCGGCGGGAAGTTATGATGCGGTTTTTGTGCGCGAATTTCGCTTTTGGGCACATTTTTGTTTTCGCTCACGTTTGCTGATGATGCTGGTCGTGCTTACCTGGTTACAGCCGAGAGTCCAACGGTTTGAGGTCAAGGGTCGGTGCGTTCGTTGTTCTGGCCACCGGGAAATAACCTGTAGAATAACAAAGAAGTAGCAAGGGAAAGAAAGTAAATCAGAAACTGTGTATCCAAATTGAATGCAAAAGCAAAATGATTAAATGATTGATATCCCATCGCGAATTGCGAGAAGCGGAGAGAAAAAAAAACGCCACTCTAAAGCATGGCAATAAATTCAGCCGGACATGTTTTTCTACTCATCGCTTATGATGATGTTGATGATGGCAAATTGGAAGAGATCTGTTTATTTTCCATGGTTATTCAATCAAAAATTTCTCCATCGTTATTGTTTGTTTTGATTTGCTTTTCTGTTGCATTTTAACGATTAATTTATGTTTGTTCAATAATTTTCGTTTACTTATTTTTTTTCCAGCTTCAAATTTTATCAACTTTAAACTGCTTCTTTTTTAATGTTTTGTGTTTTATTTAAGGAATCTGTTAAAGTTTATTTGCTTCTTTAATCATTTAAAGCTATTAATTTGTTTTCTTTTGTGGCTATAAATCATCTCGCCTTTGTAATCTTTTATAATCTTATTTTACTAATCTTATTTATAGTTTCTGCCCTTTATCTTATTTACTCGTGCTAGAAATTTTAATATAATACGACAATATATGTCTCAGAAACACAATTTATAAGAAGTTAAAGTGTTTATACATGATATGTTGCTATAATTTCTTTTTTTATAAAAAATATTAAGATTTTGTTTGTTTTTTCACAGTTTCTCCAAAAGGTTTTCATGTTTCAAACTTAAAAATCTATATTTTAGTATCTATAAACTCTTTTGTATACTTTTATTACTATATTGTTTTTCAATGTGATCTTACTGTGTTGTTCCTTCTTTTCTTGTATTACTAACAACTCAAACAATGATCCATTTTCTAATGTTGTAGTTCTTTGTCTAGTTTTGGGTTTACTTGTTTATCTTTTAGTATATTTAACATTATTTAAGGCATTTAATCAATTCGTAGATGTACATTCCTGTTGATTTTAGAAGCTTGAACCATTATAACTATAGTTAAGAATAAGCAAAATCCCTATAAAAAGTGTTCGAATATCTCCACATGAGATCAAAAGGCAAAACCCTTTATAGTACAGTATTATTAACTCAAACTCAATTTAATTTTGAAGTAATCGAAATTTTCGATGTTCAGTGAAGAAGGTTCGCCGATACTTGGCTCACCCAAAAACATCAAACATCAGCTCACCACATACGGTAGGATGAAGTTGATACCCCGAAATTAACACCATTATTCAATTATTCATCTCGTTACGGAGGCTTTTTATGAAGTGATGAACGAACGAACCAAAAAAAAACACACATAAAAACGAGCCGCACCTTCGACCAGCTCAGTGGAAAAAGCGCCTCGCGCGATTGCCGAGTGCAAATTATCACGCTTGTCGATAATGGGTTTCCGGGTTTTGTTTTACTTTTTTTTCCTTTTTCTGATGTTGCTTCCCTTGCATGCGTGAAAAGAGCAGAAAGCCAACAGCAACTATCAACGAAATGCACTCCTGCTACGATCCTCGTAAATTCACCTTTCCCCATTGCCCACATTTACTCCGTTCTCGAGTGCATAAAGTGGTATAAAATCGATTGCATTTCCGCCGCGAGTTCGAAAGATTCCTGCTACGATCCTCGTAAATTTACCTTTCCCCGTTGCGCACGTTTACTCCGTTCTCGAGTGCATAAAGTGGTATAAAATCGATTGCATTTCCGCCGCGAGTTCGAAAGCGAATGAATGGGTACGTTTCTGTTGTCTAGTTTTGTGTGTGTTGTACGGCTTCTCCCTTTGGCGATCGATAATGTTATCGGTCGGCGAAGCATAGAAACAAGTGAGAAATTGTGTGTGCGTGCCCGCAGGCCGGTGCAATTTAGCCCGAAGAATCGATAGAATTAAAGGGTAGCGAGCGAAAGCGTGTTGATGTTGAGATAGAATTACTGGAATTGAACTTGAACCATCGGCTAGATTAGCTTTTCCTTCCGTTTGGAAAAGGTCTCGAATGTTTCCAATTCCCGTGTGCACGAGTTGTGCAAAAGTTTAGCCACTGACTAGAGGAAAGGTTAGAGGGCGTTCTTTCCGATACGGTAATTTTCCATCATTTGTTAGGCGTGTTGGAGTTCCTTTTTTGGTGCATACAGCTACTGAGAAAATATGCACCTCGTCGAGCACCTCGAGGGCTGGTGAGAGTTAGTAAAGCTAGAAGCAAAAGTTCAAGTAAGATAGCAAATTTATGCAAACTTTATGTGCAAGTTGCATCAGATGAATGCTTCGTATATTCAGCTACCAAATTTATGCATGAAAGTTTGTGGTAAAATAACACATCTGTTCTGGGTTGTAATATCTTTTCGAATTACGTCGATCTTTAGTTATCTTTGAACAGAGAAGCAGTAGACACCTTCTCGGAAGGAAATAAGGCAGAAATTCTTTGCTTTAAGTTTTATTTTTCTTCCATTTTGTTTCAGTTATTACAAGATTATTAGTATGCAATAGCTATTTCCGCAATATTTCTGGACTTTGTTCAGGATAAAGTGAGTTCCTTGGTAGAACTGTACACTGTTGCATTTACATCCACAAGGACTCACTTTCCAGCTAAGGTCATATAATAATAACAAGGAAAGCCAGTAATGGCAGGCCCCCAAAACACAGAAGACTTCTCAAGATTGACATATCGATAATATCGATAATAGCCGCGAGCCCTCCGTACCAGTACTTGATTTTCACAGAAAACCTTAGTGCTATTGTAGCATTAAGATATCCAAGGGCTATTAAGTGCCACCAAAAAAAAAATCATTGAACTGCTTGGCTCAATGCTAAATGTCTCACTTGGGTTCCTTCTAGTGTGGAAGGCGAGGCAATGAGAAGAAACGTTCTCTGATCATTACAAACGTCAAAGAAGGCGCATTTCATGACCGATTTATCGTTCAATCTAGCGCAAGAGTTCCTTCATTTGCCACAGCAACTTGTTTCGCCAGCAGAGCATAACGATTACTTTTCAAGATCTCTTCGCAAGTGTCCCTTTGGCCTTGGTATGGTTGGCTTCTTGTAGACCGGGCATCGATCATGATCATCTTCTTCTTCTTTCTTGGCAGCGTATATATCCGGTGCAGGTGAAAGTATTTGGCAACGTAAGTTAACTCTATGATGTGAAATATGTGGTCCTGTGTTGACCTCAAAACCCTCCTTGGTGAGAGCAGTTAGGTAGAAAAACGGGGACTGAAATAAGACAAGTGTTGGCTACCTCGTCCACATGAGGCTCATTTGCCGATTTACCAGAGATAATGGGCGTATCCTATAATTTCTCATACCTCATACCCCAATCCTAATAACTCCTTCTCCTATAATATACATTTTCTGCAAAATATAGAAGGAACCTGGCTGTTGAGGACAAAATGAATAGAATTCTAGAAACAAATTGATCAATCAACGCAGGTGCTTGAGGCCTCGTGCATATCAATAGAGGTTTCGCACGTATTGATCTTTCTAAACCCGGATTATAGGGTGTTCAGGGCACCTGAACTACAGTCTCGTATAATGGTATCAAGGCAGCATGACAGTTTAGAGAAGTTCTCAACTTGAAAATGAAACATGATTAACCTGCAATTTTACGGTAGTAAAATTCGGTAGTCACATCAAGGGAATAATAATGAATAACTTAGGCAGTAAATTCTATTAGTCAACTTCTGAAGATAATTAAATCCAGGTAAAGTTAAAGTAAGATGAATAAGATCAAATGAATGTGAATTTATACATCATAATGCCCAGGAAACAGTTGAAAAATTATTGAATTGTCCATAGGCATTTAGGCTATTGTTCTTTGGATTAGGTTTGTCCCGACTGTTCCATATAAACCAGATCTAACTTTAACTCCATGAAGGAATCGGAGATGAAGGTTGCAAATAAGGTTAATTATCAGGTCTAAAAGGGCTTGACAAGATCCTTAAATAATTGTAGAAACTGATCTTTCGATGTAACAAAATATAAAATTTAGTTAAGTAGCTTTAGTAGGGTTAGGCGTGAGGCACATTTAGGCTTAGAAGTATAAAATGAAGAACAAATATTATTCAAGTGGCTTAAAAATATAATTATGAAACAATAAATTTAATTATGCTATGACTTTAATTTAAACAATTGCAAAACAATACACCTCAGAAGGTAGATATTGGCGCCTCATAAATAATACTCTTCCAACTGGTTTTGATTTAATTTCAACACTTTCAGTCAAAACGGAAAATCAATTCCCTCGTCTATTATTACTCTCGATCGGGGAAAGGAGTCCCGACCATGACTCAACGGTTTATTGGACCGCTTTGTACAAAACCATGATTTTGAGCATCGGGCTAAAGCCAAGCACCGGGTTGAACGGGTTGAAAAATTGATTGAAAGTTCGAGCACGTGTATGCGTACAACTGTGTGTGTGTGTGTGTGTGTGTGTGTGTGTGTGTGTGTGTGTGTGTGTGTGTGTGTGTGTGTGTGTGTGTGTGTGTGTGT